>JAFVLL020004169.1:0-12076 GCA_021397915.2 Tor tambroides | reverse complement strand
AAGAACTTCATTTGGACAACTTTAAAGGTGATTTTCTCAGTATTTAGATTTTTTTGCACCCTCAGATTCCAGATTTTCAAATAGTTGTATCTCCGACAAATACTGTTCTATTCTAACAAACCGTACATCAATGGAAAGCTTATTTATTCAGCTTTCAGATGATGTATAAATCTCAGTTTCAAAAAAATGACACTTAAGACTGGTTTTGTGGTCCAAGGTCACAAATGACTTTGTTTATTATTTTAAAATGTATCTCACAATTACTTTTTTTTCTGTTTTAGGCTGAAATTGGCTTCCATAGGAGGCAAAATATGAACATAACACAATTACATCATGACAGATGTTCACTCCAGCAGACACCATTTCGACAGGCTGTTTGAGGTTAACGCCAAAATGAATAAAATGTCATATATAGTGTATGTTTTGTTCGTGAGACCCAATTTGCAGCGGCAAACCCCTGTTAGCCCTTGTTATTTCCTCCCAGCAGTATACCAATGTCATTTTTATATTTTAATGAGTCCCACTGAAACTCGCTCTCAGTAGACTATAAATAACAACTCCCATTATTAACATCACAGGATTAGTCCTTCACAATCATTATAGCCGAAGAAAACAAAACATCTCATTTAGAAAAAGTCACACAAATCTTAACAGCTTTTTGTTGATCCACATTGCAGACAAGCTTAATTTTTAGAACTTGGCACATTCTGACCAAAATCACCTATTAGGAAGAATTACATAATACATATCTTGAGACAAGAAAGTCTGGTCTTCAGGGTTCTGTAATCATCTTGCAAGATGTTTAATTGGCAGGATGCAATAAGAAATGACAGGTTTCCTGTTGTCAGATTTACAGGTAAAAGGTTCTATTGCTCACGCTCTTATTGTGCAAATTCATCAACACACAAGAACAAAATGAGACTCTTCAAGGTCTGAGATCTGAATGCACCCGTCTACTTGTTTGAGTGCAAATGTAAGACTGAAAGAACAAGAAATTCAGTGGCTTTATACTCTTAAAAATATTTGAATGCCATTGCATTAGATACATATATACAAATAAAATACAATAAAAGCCTCTTATGCAAACAAATGAACTTTTCTCATTCATGTTTGCATGGTGATATCTAGTGGGCATATCAGGGTTATTATAGTTACCTAAAAATAAAAATGATAATAAATAAAATAATAATAAAAAAAACTTTTTTAAAACAAAACTTTAAATTAAATAAAAAAATAGATATAAAATAAATATAATATAAAAATAAATAAAAATATAAAAAATAATAATAATTATAAATTGTATACAAAACATACAAATGTAAATATTAAAAAAAAAAAAACTTTTTTAAGGCAACGGGTTTCCTCAGTTTTTTTAAGTTAAGTCAACTTATCACTTTTTACAAGTGAGGAAACCCGTTGCCTTAAAATTATTAAGTAAAATAATAATTTAAAAAAATAAGTTAAGTGAATTGTCAAGTTCACTTAACTTTTTTTTTTTAATTATTATTTACTTAATAATTTTAAGGCAACAGGTTTCCTCAATTTTTTTAAGTTAAGTCAACTTATCACTTTTTACAGTGTATGAACATGTTACACTAACATTTGACAACCAGAAAGTGTCCAAATACTTCTTTATCTTCACTTTAAATATCATTTGTTTTACAATAAACATGTATTGTTTTAATTTAAGACCTAATAAACTTCTTATTTTGAACTGTTTTACTTAAAAATGCTTGTTTGATATTTTGATATCTAATGCAATGATATTCTTACATTTCAAGTGTCCAAATACTTTAAACACTATCTGCAAATGTCACTCATGTAAAAAATAAATACATTATATATATATATATAACAAAGACATGTAAATAAATAGCATGTTGCTACATAAAAAAACAATGCTGCAAAATAAGCCATCTTACTGGTTCCCAGAAGGCTGTGGGGCTCTGACTGTCGTCTCCCTGTCCGCCCCTCTTGGTCCTTGCGTTTTTTGGTCCCTCTCAGGCTGCTAAACCGTTTCATGGTGGTGAAGGAGTTTAGAGAGGCTGTGGTCAGTGCAATAGGTCATTCCGTACCCATAGACAATGCTGGAAGAACTTTTTGTTGGATCTCTTCAGTTACTTCCAGGTCTTGGATCCCCCAGTCATTGAGCCAATGACATGTGCTCTTCAAAGATTATTCCATGCTCTTCAACAAAAGTCCTTCCTTCAGGGTTCTTCAGCTTGTTGTTCTTGCTCCTTCCTCTCACAGACTCTTGTTTTTGTTTCACAGTTCTGAATCAGTGACCAGCCGGCTGGCAAGACTGCAGCAGATTGTCAAGTGTGTGTGTGTGTGTGTTTGTGTGTGAATTCATGCCTTCAAAACAGCATGTGTAACAGGGAGACTGTAAAAGGAAACCGAACCATACTTGGTTTGGAATTGCTGGTGATTGGCCAAACAGCAGTAAACTCTGCCCACTCATTAATATTTAAAGTCCTTTCACATATATTAAGTTTATCTGCATGAGTGAACTGTTTTTTTGGGTTTAATATTAAATAAAGCAAAAGAGAAAAAATAAATAGTTGTGCAACTGAAATTTTTTAATATGAAAGAAACTGCTAATTTCATGTGGTCTCTGACCTCCACAGGTTTGGTTCAGTTGATTTTAATAAAAATCTCATTAAGGAGTACACAAAAAAATAATCAGGGGACCATAAAATAGGATTTAGCCTTTCCGAATACCTCGCCAAACTGAAATGAATGCAGCGCCGTGGGAGAACACTCCTATCTAATGCAAGGTGAAATCTTATTTCTATTTGCTTATTAGTGGTGCAAGCTAAAGGAAAGGACATGACTTGTGGCCAGGTATGGTGACCCATACTTGGAAACTGTGCTCTGCATTTAACCCATCCAAGTGCACACACACACAGAGCAGTGAACACACACACCATGAACACACACCCAGAGCAGTGGGCAGCCAATGCTGCAGCGCCCAGGGAGCAGTTGGGGTTTCACCTCAGCTCAAGGGTCTCACCTCAGTTGTGGTATTGAAGGTGGAGAGAGTGCTGGACATTCACTCCCCCCACCTACAATCCCTGCCGGACCTGAGACTCGAACCTGCGACCTTTGGGTTACAAGTCCGACTCTCTAACCATTAGGCCACAACTGCCCCTAAAGTAAGTATCACTATTAATACTTTTATTCAGTTTCCACAAAAATATTAAGCAGCACAGCTCAACATTAATAAGAAATCAAGCACCAAATCAGCATATTAGAATGATTTCTGAAGGATCGTGTTACACTGAAGACTGGAGTAATGATGCTGAAAATTCAGCTTCGGATCACAGGAATAAATTACTTTATAGAATATACCCAAATAGAATATATTTTAATATATTTCAGTTTACAAAAACAGATATTTTAGGCACCAAATCAGCATATTAGAATGATTTCTGAAGAATCGTGTGAGACTGAAGACTGGAGTAATGATGCTGAAAATTCAGCTTTGGATCATAGGAATAAATTACATTCACATTACATTCACATTTAGTCATTTTGCAGATGCTTTTATCCAAAGTGACTTACAATTGGGGAATACATAAAGCAATTCATCTTAAAGAGGCAAACAGACACTGGAAGTGCTCGTAATACCAAGTTTCAGGCATTTTCCAAATAATTACAAGCTAGAAAGAGAAGGAATAAATATATATAATTTATAGAAAATTTAGAGAAATATATATATATTTTTAAATTACTTTACAAAATATACCTAAATAGAATATATTTTAATATATTTAATATTTTGCAGTTTACAAAAACACATTTTAAATTGCAGTAAAATTATTTTATCTTAATTATATATATATATATATATATATTATTAATGGCACATTGTTGCTGGCACTTGTACGTAATGAAACTTCATTAAGCTCTGAACATGTTCCTGCATTATTTATTGGCATCGTAAGTTTGTCTGCTCTACTGTGGCTGCAAACTGACCTTTACTTAAAATAGATACACAAAATATCAGATCAAATCTGTATCTTGCCCTGTAACACAGCAAATCTGGAAGTCTCCAAAAGAATACCCTGGTGAAATCCAATATCTGGGTCATGAAGGGTATTCCATTCAAGAAGGAAAAACAATCTCGCTGACAATCACTTTAGCTAATGAATGCATGTCCCTGGTGATAATTGCCATCAACATCTGATCACCCCCTGTTTCCTGTACCATCATAAACAAATCATTCTCTGTCAGTGCACTCAAGGCACCAAATTAATCACTTAATAGTGGGTAAAGTCACACTGCCAGGCTCTATGCCAGGAGATAGTTGTGTAAGCAGAATTAGATGGGCTTTTAGTAATCACCTCTCATTTTCCAAACTCTCCGCTGTCGTTCCTTGTCAGGGGAACTTGGGTCCTGCTAAGCACTTCTAAAGACGCTCATTTGGGCCCAAAAAGTGCTTTCAGTGAGAAGCAAACAGCTAATCCCTTCCAAATCCACTGTGCTTCCTTACGTCTTTAAAAGACTAGGGTCAACAAGACACTGGAAAGTACAGGGTCGGTTTTTAGGACGAAAATGCAGTCAGGAACCACTAATGGAGCCGGAGTGAAAACCGGTCTTTGTTAAACAGTCATCATGTAAAAGTCATGTTTTTTAGGTGTTGTGTGCTCTAGATCCACCACAGACAGCAGCTCTGTTCTTAAACCTAGTGAGCTGCCTACTAAGACAACATTTTAAGGCTGTTCTTAAAGTTACTGTAGGTGGGAACATTATGTTGAGACATAGGATACTTTCGTTTGCCAAATGCTAAGCTTTGCAACACACTCAGTAATAAATACATGCACGTTGTTGGCATAAATATTGTGCGCCATTTAGAATGGAATTGAATTGCAATTCAAATTTGACTGTAAGGAAGCAGAATTAATAGTAAACTGAAATTCAAAGAAATTCAAATCATTGTAATTTTTAACTAGAAAAGCAAAGATTATCAAGCCAAACTTTGAATTTTGGCTTGACAAATCTTTATTTGAAAGTTGCATTTATTTGATCAAAAATATAGCAAAAACAGTAATATTGTGAAATATTATTACAATTTAATTTGATTACAGTATATATACAATTTTATGTGATGTAATATATTATTATATATTATATATATGTATTAAAGATATTATTAATATATTTAATATAGTAATATTTAATATAATTTAAAATAACTGTTTAGTAGTGTGACATTTTTTAAAATGAAATTTATTCTTGTGATGCAAAGCTGAATTTTCAGCAGCCATTATTATTATTATTATTATTATCATTATTATTATTATTATTATTAGTGTTGGAAACAATTGTGCTGCTTAATAATTTTGTGGAAACCATTTATTTATTTAGTTAGTTAGTTTATTAATTTTTATTTATTTATTTTATTTTATTTTATTTTTTTGAGGATTCTTTGATGAAGAGAAAGTTCAAAAGAACAGCATTTACTTTAAGTAGAAATGTTTTTAATATTATAAATGTCTTTGTGGACTGTGGAAGATCATTTTTATTTTCCAGTATTCATCACCTGTTTTGAATTTCTTTGAACTGCATTTTAGTAAACTCCTCTATCATTCCAATTCAGCTTCCTGTGGTGTGTAGCCAATTCAATTTCACACTCATGAACTAAAAGGGAGCCAGTTCTTCACTTCGGAACTCAACCCAGGCAGCAACACACTAACATCAAACTCTATTAGAATCCATTGTGAGTTGCTGCTTACAGTATGTAGAGCGTTCCAAATCAGTCACTTATGAGGTTCTGTATCAGTTGGCACAGGCTGCTTGTGTAGGCAGGAGAAAGCAAGGCCGCTCACAAGAGCTTTTGTGTCCATCAGCAAGTACTGACCTGCTCTTATGGTGTCAGAGCTGGAAAAGCCTTCCTATTCCATTTGCCTGATTTAATAAGCTTTCATGTGAGAGTGAACGATGCCAAGTCACTGGATATCTAAGAATGGGGCTGTTTCCTACTTCAAGTCACCTTGTACTTTTGGAGTCAAGCCAGATTGACTTTTCCAGAGAAAGTCAGTGCAACACACATAAAATTGCATGAAATTATGAGTATGATTATACAGGCCACTTTTAGGGTCTTGTTTGAAAGTCTTACAGGTTCGGAATGACATGAGGATGAGTAAATAATGACAGAATTATCATTTTTTGTTTCTTTAAGTTCTCAGTGGTCAGAGGTGCTTTTTTGCTGTTTCTCTCAGTGAGAATGTTCTAGAAAGATTGCCACAGAAAAGACATGTTCATGGCCAGTCTGTAGAGTCTTCCTAATAAGGATATGCCCATGCTATATCTTTTGAAAGGAAATGATGTGCAAACATGGCAGTTTTCTGTAAATACACAGGGGCTCTCTGCAGCCGCAGATCCAGTGATGAACAGTATTCCCAGATAAGGCCTGGATGAGAGTGAGGAATGCACTGGCACAATGACAGCACTGAGACATTCCTCTAACATTATCTAGATGTTATCCAAATGTTTGGGTAAATGTTAGAAAGCTAAAAATGGCACAGTAAAGAAGACATCAAAGTGATTTTGACAACCATAATTAGGCTTTTTAATCAGCTTTTAATTTAAAATAATGTCTGGAAGGTACCTTAATTAAAAATTGTTTAATTAATTCCTGTTTCAAGTTTTAATTAAATAATTAAAAATTAGAAATTTCACAAACAAAATTATTCGAATATATATATATATATATATATATATATATATATAATGTAGTTAGTAAGAAAGTAAGAAAAAATTGATAGAAAATATATAATATTAAATAAAATATAAAATTCTATAATAACATATACTGATATATATATAAAGCTAAAATGGCATGATGTTTAATTATCTCCTGATTTACATTATTAATAATAATCCAGATTCTAATTTTAATTAAATTAATTATTACAATTATTTTGCATTTGAATACAAAAATGAAAAAAAAAAAAAGATTCATGATATTAATTATTTCAGGACAAATTTAATTAGTGAGAAAAAATATTAATATAATATAATATAACATAACATAATATAACATAATATAATATAATAACAAAAATACAATGTATATAATTATTATTTTTTATAATATTTAATTATTGATTATTTCTATTGTATAGAAATACATTAGTACAGGAAGACCTGCGAGACAATTGGCAGGTCAAAATCTCACTAATACCACCTGGACCTCTGAAAAACAAGCATGCATTTTCCCAGGGAGATTCTCTGTGTGTGTGTGTAGATGGAAAAAAGAGACGCAAAGGCAGGAGCCTGAATATTTCAGCTGGGTCAGATGATTCCTAAAGGGTTCTTATCACTCTCTGTGCACTGACAGGACCAAACCCTGCACTCCACACATCCCGAACTAAAATTAACTCTTGTCTCTCGCAGACTGGATTACATAACTGCAGAGCCGGCTTCAGCTCAATGTGTTCATATCATCACAGGACTGGTGCTGCTGAAATCTTTGGGTTATTATAAGCTGCCTGTCAGCCTGAATGTCCTAAGAGTTTAAAAACACCTAAACTACAAGACAATGACCAACCGTTTACAATATATAAGGAGAATATTACCAAATTATACATAAAGTCCAGTGATGGTATCAGATAATACCATGGTATTGTATGATAACTACATTAATATACCATGCATGGTATTCTAATGTACTTTAAAGAATCAAATGGTAATACTGGGATTTTAATATATAGGCCTACCATAGTACTGAAACTCATGTAGCATGCAGTGTTGTTGTTGGTAACTAAAAGTAAAAGAATTATTATTATTATTTAGTGCTGTCACGATTAATCACATCCAAAATAAAAGTTTTTGTTTACATAATATGTGTGTGTACTGTGTATATTTATTATGTATATATACACACATATACATGTATATAATTAAGAAAAATATGTTATGTTTATATATTTCATATATTTATATGTAATATAAATTATATTAATATAAATATATACATGTAAATACATGTAAATATTTTCAAAATATACTGTATGTGTGTGTATTTATATATACATAATAAATATACACAGTACACACACATATATTATGTAAACAAAAACTTTTATTTTGGATGCGATTAATCGCAATTAATTATTTGACAGCACTATCATTATTATTATTTTTAAAAAAATTATTGAAAGTAAAGATAGGGAAAAGTTACTGAAATAAGTACTAAATTAAATCAAATAAATCTAAATAGAAATGTTAACAAAAACAAAAACTAATAAAAATGGCAAAAGGGCATAATAATTACTAAAAATAAAATGAAAACTGAAAATAGGAAAACAAATTGAAATACTAATACAACTACTATTACTATAATAGTATAAGTAATACTAGAATAACACTAATAACATTTACATGGTACTCTGTGTCATACCATAGTATTATTACCACAGTAGTACAGGTCCAAAAAACATGGTAGTACCATGGTACTTTTTGTATAATATTAAGGCTATATAATATTATATTTGGCATCAGTAAGATTTTATTTTATTTTTTTCTGGGTGAGTCAATCATTTACTGATCAATTCTTACTTTGTTCCTGAATGAATCAACTGTTTTGAAAGAATCATTGAATAAAACTCTTATTAAGACAGTGATTTGCCGCCACCTACTGGCAATTTTAGTTTCGTATTTTAAAGTATCTTTCTATTTTTCTATCATTTCATATTTCAGTATTCCAATTTTTATATTTAAAACATTAACCTCATAACATTACTAATGCAATTTGTAAATGCATGTACAACTGCTCCTTAAAAAAAGTGTATAGAGCCCTGCATATTTAATTATACTTGACTTTTTAAAAATAAATAAATGAATAAAGCCATTTGGCGATGTACCTTTTTTTAATGTATCCTGTGTATTTCTGACACATCTCTGGGCTAAGCCCTGGATATCCACTCACCCTAGAACCACCCATGATTGTCCAGTCTATTTTTCAGTAGTATATGAAATATTAAACACATATTAAATATAAAATTCTGATCACAGATAGCCGTATTTGGTCACTATAGAGGGCATGGTGTCACACAGATGAACACAGACGTGTGTGACAGTCACTGCTGAGATAAGGCCGCTGCGCGCCTCCACGACTCTCGACGCCACGCTGCGCTTCATCGCGGTCACCTGTCAGCTGCTGTTTATTTAACCGTTGCATGGTGACGAGTCATTGTGAATGCGCGCTCCAGGGGATCAGAGCTCATGGCGAGGAGAAAAGGGCCCTCCGACTCAATTTAGCATTTCCCTCATGGCCTTCAATGCTTGATATCGCTCTCATTGTCTGTTTCTTTTTCTCACACTCTCCTGAGAACATGTGTCTGGCTGTGGCTTAAAGTTAAACATATATAGAATTGTATGTTTCAAATATATGTTGATGATCATGGAAACATCCATTTTTAAAAAATATATATTTAGTATAATATATACAATTTTTTTTAAAATTATATTATAATAAATTATTTTATTTTGTACAGTGATTTTTTATTTATATTTTATTTTATTTGTTTATTTTTATTTTTTATTATTTATTTACTTATTTAATGTCAGAAGCATGAAACCAATGAATAAATTCAAGAGGTTAATTTTAAGGTCACTTTTTTTTGTAAAACATTTATAATAAGCCTACTGCTACAAAACCAATGGAGAATACGACGTTCTGAAATAATTGTTTCAATAATTGTTTTTACTTTATCTCCATCTAGTGGTCACAGAGGAACATGACATGAAATGCCACTATCACTTTTTTATGTTTTTGTTAAACATTAACGTTCAAAAGGTTTGGTGTCAGTAAGATTTTATTTAAAATAATAATAATACTAATAATAAATAAATAAATAATAATAATAATAATAATAATAATAATATTCAGAAAGGACTTTTTTGTAAAACATTTATAAAAGCCACTACCACTTTTTATGTTTTTGTTTACATTAATGTTCAAAAGGTTTGGGGTCAGTATAAAAAAATATATATATATTAATTAAAAATAATAATAATAATAATATTCAGAAAGGATGCACTAAATTGATCAAAAATGACAGTAAAAACAATGTTACAAAAGATTTCTGTTTCAAAAAAATGTTGTTTTTCAGAAAAAAGATCACAATTTCCACTTAAATATTAACTGTTTTCATCATAATAAGAATTACTACTAATAAAAATGTTTCTTGAGCAGCAAATCACCATATTAAAAATTATCTCTAAAGGATCATGTGACAGTGAAGACTGAGTAATGACTGCTGAAAATTCAGCTTTGCTGACAGGAATATCTTAAAATATATTAAAAATATATATATTTTTTTATTATGTAAACAATATTTTGTTAATAAATTAAGTGTTTTATAAACTGAATAATATAATATAATATAAAGCCAAATATATAACATTTAAATAGTTTTTTTTCTAATTAAATTGTAGTTGTGATCTTAATATCAGTAAATTTTGTCCAGTAGGTGGTGATACAACCAAAGAATCATACTGTGGCACACAGAAGGATGACACAGCATCAGCTCTTCCTCATCACTGTTTTCTTGAGATAGAAACTGACTTGCTATCATATTAGAGACATACGGGCGTCCTCATCCCCAGCTGCCTGCTGAGGAGCTCCGAGGGCGTCTTAGAGCCAAGGATTAATTTCAGTTAATATAATTTGTATGGAAGCAAGTATGATTGAATTATGGGCTTTCTGCATTCTGATGTCACTGTCTGGGTGCAGCCCAATTCCCGGATATAATAGAATTGAGAATTTCTTCGGCAAGTTCTGAGTGTCATTTGCTGAATGACAAACACTGCTTGAACAGAAGATGCTGTCCATCAAGCTCAGTGTCACTGCTGCAAACACACCCATCCCTTGTCTAGAAAAACCCTGGTCCTGAGACAGGTGAATAACCAGGATTTTATCAATACAGAAATGACTCCATAACATCACATCTGGATGTACTTGTAGAGAAGTGTGTATTTGTGTGCAAACGCACCACATGCACTCAGCAGATAAAAACCTCATTATACAGATCAATACAATCAAGTAAGCTGAGAAACACATCTTCCTTTTCTCTCGAGTGCCTCTGATGTTTAATACTCTCCCTCGATGTGTTTTAATCTTTCCAGCTCTGCCTTACAATCAGACAGAGGCATCCAACTCAATGCTCCAACTCTGTATTGAATAATAAATCAATACTGTTGTTTTCGGCTGACAGGAAAGTCTGCCAGCCAGAGCAACTAATGGATTGTCGGAGAAGCATAGTAGTGCTGTTATGTAAGTGTGTATGTGTATGAAGATGAATATTCCCAACTGTGTGTATTGAAGCTGTGGGTCAAATACACACACACACTCACCCACACACTTCAAAAATACACATTTACACTACATTTTGTTTTCACTGCATTCACATCAGAACTTTTTTCAGTTAGAAATTTCTTACTACTGTCAGCTGTACAAAATGTTATGGGGTTTCAAATCAAAATAGGACTTTTTGTTATGAAATAGGACATCAATTTCATGCATGTCCACTGTAGAGGACACCAGGACTTTGGTGATAAAGCATGTTTATTACGTATTTTGGGAGAAATAACAAGTGAATAGAAATTATACATCAGTATTTCTATTAAATAATAGATGTTATTATGAAAATCTTGCCAATTATTAATTCCATTTATTACACTTCTTTTTTCATTACATGTTGCCCCAAAAACATAATATGCAAATTAGATACACTGTATAGATACATTGTATATAATGGGAAAACTCATTTATGGCCATTTTACACACAAACTGCATAAAGCAAAATGGCATATCAAATCATTCTATATCTTTCATAACATAGTTGACAATCATCTTATCTTATACAAAGTTTAGTATAAAAAAATAAAAATCATTTGGTGATTTTAAAAATATCCCACTGTTTTTTACCTTTTCATGTCTATTTATGTCTTATTATTTTATTACAAAAGTCCTGTTGTCCTCTACAGAGGAAATAGCACAACATAAAATATAATTTTTCAAAAATGTTATTTTTCCATTTTCTTATCTTTCTTATGTTTTTTTTTT
>JAFVLL020004168.1:0-11728 GCA_021397915.2 Tor tambroides | reverse complement strand
TCTTTACCTCAAAATGTAAAACACAATGTTTCAGTTTATATACTATTACATTGGAACCTAGATTTATCATTTTATAAATTTGTAATCCAACAGTGCGGTTACCGAAGCTAACAAAGAGTTGTTTCCGACCACCTAAACGGGGCGGAATACTCAGTGTAAATCCTCAGAGCTCTGACAGGGCAGAGCAAGGATAACTCCCGGTCCTCTTCAGAGGGAGGAAGCACAGAAAGCGTGATGACCTGCACTCTGAATGGAATGGAGAGCACCTTGGGTGTATAACCATGGGGTGAGACGCTTCATGGGAATGGTTAACTATGTTGGAAGCTTTCACCTCATCTGCCAATTCTCACAAAGCCACTGAGAGATCACACAGCAGAAAGAAGCATTCACAAAAGTAAAGAAAGAACTGACGCTGACGCATCGTCCTGTGGCTTTGGCAGGGTGCTCATGCAAAAACAGAAAAACAGTGAGTGGAGGCCCATTGTATACATCTCAAGAAGTCTTACATTTACAGAGACACGTTATGCCCAAATCAAAAAAGAAGCTCTGGCAGTAACATGGGCATGTGAGCGGCTCAGTGCATACCTACTCGGATTGGAATTTACCGTGCATACTGACCACAAGCCCTTAATATCACTGTTGGGCAATAGATCAATTGATGACTTACCTCGAAGAATTCTTCGGTTCAGACTAAGGCTGCTCAGATTCAAGTACAACATCATGCACGTCTCAGGAATACAACTGGTTACTGCAGATGCGTTGTCACGAGCACCATCTGGACCTGAAAATTCAACAGGAAAAGAAACGTTGGAGGATGAGTGCAGAGTTTTTGTGGATCTCATTGTTCAACAAATCCCTGCAACAAGTGCAAAACTGAAACAGATTCAGGAAATGCAGAACGAAAATTTAACCTGCCAACAACTGAAACAGCATACACAAAAAGGCTGGCCAGAACTTCAGAAAGCAGTGTCGGAACATCTCATGCCATACTGGTCTCATAGAGCAGATATCCATGTAGCTGATGGGATTCTACTAAAAGGAGAATGGATTTTGATTCCAAAACCCATGCAGAGAGAGATGCTCGACAGACTTCATCAAGGTCATCAAGGGATGACAAAGTACATTGCAAGAGCACAGCAATCGATGTGGTGGCCTGGTATAATAAGAAACATAAGAGAATTAGTGGAGAAATGTGACATCTGCTGTCAGCATTCACAGCAGAAAACAGAGCAATTGATGCCAACACCCTTACCAGCGAGACCCTGGCAACGAGTTGCAGCAAATATCTTTCATTGGGAAGGAGGCCATTATTTGGTTGTGGTTGACTACTTCTCAAGATACATCAAAGTCGCGAACTTGCCAAAACTTGTAACAACAACAACTGTGGAAAGGTTGAAGGTCATCTTTGCCAGATTCGGAATCCCTGAATCACTGGTGACGGACAGCGGTCCACAATTTGCATCTTGCGAGTTTGCAGAGTTTGCTCGAGACTACGACTTCGAACATGTCATAAGTAGTCCATGATATCCTCAGAGCAATGGAGAGGCGGAGCGAGCAGTCCGAACTGTGAAACAAATGCTGAAAAAGAACCAAAACCCTCAAAGAGGGTTTCAATCCGAGTGCACTGTCCATCTTATCCAATGAGGCTTGTGCCAGTATAACAAGGCTCACGTCTTTGCTAGCACATAAACTGCACAGTTAGTCACCAAAAATAAAAACCATTTCGTTGGCACATAAACAGTTCACTGCTGCCACCATGTTTCACTCTTATTCTTCTCCAGAGTGAATAAATAAATTACTTGGACAACTACTATGTATCCGTGACTACACATTTACTGACAGCATTCATCTCAGTCACATCGCTCAGTGTTACACTTACAAGGGTCCGTGCTACAACATGAGTCAAACAACACATTGTTACACTCTTAACCCCATTTATACATGCCCTGTGGTCAGTAAGCAGCTTTCTTCACATCTCTTGTGCATGCACACTTGGCACATGACTTGCTGTGCCACAAGAAAGCAAAATACAGTAGTCAACATTTGAAGCGGATCAAAAAAGTTCATCAAAGTTGTCCTGAGACAAGAACGCATTTTGGTTTTAGGTTTAGGACAACTTTGATGCAAGGTTTTGATCCACTTCAAATGTTGACTACTATATTCACTCTTTATCTGTATACCTCGTCTTTTTTAAAGGTGCTGTATGTGTTTTTTGACTACTATGCATAAAAATACCATAATATGTTTGCAGATATTTAGGAAACATGCTAAGTGCGCATACTTGTTTCTCTGAAAAACAATGTTACAGTCGGTTTTTCTCATTTGAAATATGCATTCTGTTTGCATCAGGTGTGCTTATCAGCATTGTTCTTCTACTACTGACATCAGCTTTGAGACACAGTGAATTTCAGATCTGAAATAATCAAATGTAAAAGTTAATAATATTTAATATTTCTCTGTTTCAGTGCAATCACAATATGACTATGAGTATGAAGAGAACGTACCCAAAAACTGCAGCACATCTGAGTCCATCACTGGAGGCACGGTGGAGTATTCCAATGGCGGTGCTGTAGGCAGTCTGCTAATTTATCACTGTAGCGATGGATTCGAACCTTATCCAATCAGCCAAAAAGTCTGCAGCTCTGATGGAGAATGGAAGCCTAAAGTATCCAGGGTCAAATGTGAAGGTAGCCTAATCTTTAAGGGGCTTTTGCACCTGAGGAGCGTTTTCATAGTTCCTATAACTATTGGCGGAAATATGCCGCTTTTTGGCATATTCGCACCGCAGAAACTGGGAATGATTTTAGTAACTGAAACGTCTTTTGGGGTATTAAATTAGCTCCTGCTTCAAAGTAAGGTCTAATCCAGCACAATAGGAAGTACCAGTGATGTAAGTGTATGTTGATTGGCCGAATGCATGTCACACAAAACACCGGTACCAGCCAATTTTGAAAGTGCCACCTTTTGCCTAAATGGCATTAAACTGTGGTCTGTGGTAAACATTAATTGATAATACCTTTTGTTCTGCAACATAGATTACACAGAGAGAATCTGTGTATAGTATTCTCTTCATCTCTGAAAGATGCTATTGGAAACTGCAAAGGACATTCTTCAAAATAGAAACATGAACGTTAACAGTGAACTCATTGTAAACAAACAAGTGCATTCCATGACAAAGATTGTATCAGTCACTCAGTATGTAATTTTAATCATGCTAAAATGGTTTAATATTTGTGAATGAGTTTATGTACTTATCCGTTTTGTTGCAAGTGCAGTGTGCTTGCAGAGAGAGACCGCTCACATGCTTTTCTAAATGGCTGTGATATGAGATTGATTTTGTCGCGTTGCATAGACAGACATATTGCTTGTCGCTGGAATCTTATTGTGTTGGGTCTTGTTAGGACATGGTGTAAGTATAAAATATTGTTTTCATATTTTATTAATTTTTAATTTCCAGTGATATCATTGACTTGATTGCACAGATACTATTTAAACTGAATTGAGCTGGATGATGACATCACTGAATTCAATGATGAACTGACTTTAACTGAAAATTGAGTGTTTACTATTGTCCTTTTGCACTGCTATCTAATACCAAGATTACTATTCAATTCAATTCAAGTTTATTTGTATAGCGCTTTTTACGATACAAATCGTTGCAAAGCAGCTTTACAGGAAATTAATTTTCTACAATATATTGTGGAAACTTAATATATTTAACTTATGGCAAAATTGGGTAATTCTGTATGTTGTCTGAGGGGTTGGCATCATCTCTTCTCAGGTGTTTGGTCATCTCAGATCATATAAGTGTTGGATCCAGACTGACGCTTCAGTAATTCCTAGTTACAGAAACAGAGAAACAAATAGAGATATAATTAGCGTAGCTGCTGTTCCATCCAAGCAAAAATGATTTGTTCAACCCAAGCTAAAGAATAATAATGTACATTTGATCAGATATAACTGCAGTACAAGATTATAAGATGCATTATATGAATGCTTGGCTAAAGATGTCATGGTTCATGGGTCTGTGTGTCCATTCTGTCTATGTGTGGTCTCTGTGCTGATTGCTTGTCAGCTAATCAGAGCGGCTGCACCTGATATTCATCTCGGCGCCTATATCTGCCGCTCTGTTTGGTGTTGCTGTTGTCAGTTCGTTGTTGCGCATGCCTTGTCCTGTTCTCATCTGTGTCTAGCATTGTTTGCTGTTCCTGTTTCTCTTGCTGCCTTATGAGGACGTTATTGCCGGGATTGGAGTTCCAGTTGTCAGGCGCCCTGGATTTTTGCTCATGTTGGATTATCTCACTTGTTGCTGTCTACGCTATCCCTGATCAGCTACTGTTGCACATTTATGCTTCTGATTACTGCCAGTTCTTCGTGAGCATCAATAAACCACCTTATTTCACTCGCAACTGGATTTTGAGATTTTTGCCGTGACAAAAGAGATGTCTTTAATCTAGATTTAAACACAAAGAGTGTGTCTGAACCCCGAACGTTATCAGGAAGGCTATTCCAGAGTTTGGGAGCCAAATGTGAAAAAGCTCTACCTCCTTTAGTGGACTTTGGACTTTTGGTAGTACCTAGGATAGCCGAGTTTTGCGACCTTAGGGAGCGGGTTGGATTGTAGCGTGGTAGAAGACTAGTTAGGTATGCAGGAGCTAAACCATTTAGGGCCTTATAGGTAAGTAATAATATTTTGTAACTGATACGGAACTTAATAGGTAGCCAGTGCAGAGACTGTAAAATTGGGGTAATATGATCATATTTTCTTGACCTGGTAAGGACTCTAGCCGCTGTATTTTGGACTATCTGTAGCTTGTTTATTGAAGATGCAGGACAACCAGCTAGCAGTGCATTACAATAGTCCAGTCTAGAGGTCATGAATGCATGAACTAGCTATTCTGCATCAGAAACAGTTAGCATGTTTCGAAGCTTGGCAATGTTTCTAAGATGGAAGAATGCTGTTTTGTAACATGGGAAATATGATTTTCAAAAGACAAGTTGCTGTCTAATATAACACCCAGATTTTTGACTTTAGAGGACGTAACAGTACATCCATCTAGATGTAAATTGTAATCCAAGAGATTCTGTGTACTGTTTTTTGGTCCAATAAGTAATATCTGAATTTAATAGGAGGAAATTATTGGTCATCCAATCTTTTATGAATCACATCTGTGTATATTAGAAACCAGTGATTATTGAGATAATGAGGAACCACAGAAGAACTGCTCTTTGGAGGTGTCCATAAAGGGAGGTAGCGTGTCCTACTCCAATGAGGGACTGGAGGGAAGTGTGCTGACCTGTCACTGCAAGGCAGGACACTATGCTTTTCCGGCAATGCAAAGAGTCTGTGACAGAGATGGGGAATGGTCAGCCATGAGACTCACAAATGGACAGAGAACACCCAATGCTGTGTGCAAGGGTATATTCTCATACATCTAAGTCGTTATTTAAATGTGACCCATGCTGGCAAAAAGAGTCGGAATGCGCACGGGCTAATTTTGAGCTATAGGCAAAAAAACTGAAAAATATTGATTTTAGTCGAATGTGGGGTTTTCACAAAAATGAATTCATTAAACACTCATCTAGTGATCCCAATTCTCCAAATAATAATTGAAACATCTAAAATGTTCTTTATTTGTATGTTTTTGCTTTTGTAGTTTTAATAATTAATTTATTTGTAATGAATACGATAAAGGGATTTTTACATTTGATTATTTGTTTTTCTTATTTGAATGCTTTTGTTTAAAAGTAAAATGAAAAGGGCAATGCATTATTTTTCTTATCAGGGGTGCAAACTCGTCAGGGGTGAAAAAGGTGACAAACTAAACTAACAAATGTGCAAAATGTGTTTAAATAGGTTGTGATTTTGAATCCTTATTGAATAATGCATCAATTCTATATAAAGTATATAGTATATAATTGATAAATATATTTATCATTGTTGCAGCTGAGGACTGCAAAAACCCAGGCACACCTCCAGGAGCCTAACGTTCTGGAGAACGTTTCCGTATCGGAGATAAAGTGGACTATCTGTGTCAGTCAGGTCTGGATATGCTTGGCCCTTCTGAGAGACAGTGTTTGGATTCAAAGGAATGGAGCGGGGTAGAACCACGCTGCTATGGTCAGTCACAGAAACAGAGGTTTATTTGCATAATGTAGTTGAACTTATGCAATGTAAACGCATCTAATTTGTTTTTTAGCCCAGTACTCATATGATCAACCAGATGCTGTGGCATAGGCGTTAGGAGGATCTCTGACCGCGGTCATGGACGTGTCACACCCTGACTTCAAAAAACAAGGTGAACAGAGAACTTTTGGAAAACATCATTTTCTTGTGCACGAGTGATGATCATTACATTACTGCTTCATTATTGTAGTTTACTTTGGTTGTGTTTATTGCACAATCACTAGAGCAAGCTTTGGGCAGGACTATCAGGGTTGCTGAAGGTCGTCTGAACATTTTCATCCTTTTGGACACATCAGCCAGCATTTCACAGGACAGTTTTCACTTAGCAAAAAATGCCACTATTCAACTTGTCCAGAAGGTTTGTATTTTTATAACTTGAAAACTTAAAGGGAACCTCGAGTATTAAGACTTGTATGGCTTAATGTAACATAAATGATGTCTCCTACTGAAATATGTAGTAGAAAACCCAAGAAAGATTTACGTTATTTAAAAAATCCATATCGGTTTATACACATTTTGGACTATGGGAGGCGGCATTTCGATGACGTGAAATGCTTGCACTTGGTGAGCTACTGGCACTACCTGTTGCTATTTTTAATGCAACACAACTTGGAAAAAAAAATACTGATACGATACCACATTAGCCCCTTTCACACAGCAATCCTGGTAAATTGCCATAAAATTACCAGTATGACTTTACCGGTAAATACACAAATATGCTGTTCACACAGGCAACTGTGTTCTGGCTTTTTACCGTTAAGAGACCATTCACACAACAGCACCAAAATGCCATAAATTCTGTGATGTCAGTCATCGGAAACTATCTTTAAAACCTGCACTGTTGTCTTCATTTCCCTGCATGAGTAGAAGCACTTTAGCTTCACTATCTGTGAAGGCATAAGGGGGTGATCAAGAAGTTTTTGCTCTTATAAACACGAAACACGCATAATAATATCCAACCGCAGAGCCGCAGCCCTGATGAATAAAAAAGAAGGCTCCCAACAGGC
Organism: Tor tambroides; assembly: GCA_021397915.2. Classification (NCBI taxonomy): domain Eukaryota; kingdom Metazoa; phylum Chordata; class Actinopteri; order Cypriniformes; family Cyprinidae; genus Tor; species Tor tambroides. The sequence continues at coordinate 4,534 of JAFVLL020004168.1, read as the reverse complement.
ACAAAACGTCATAAGACATTGATATTTGGTTAAACTTCAGTTGCAACTTCAGGTGACCAAAATTCAATGTCAATTCAATGTCTAATGTCAACATTAATTTGATGTCCAATACCGACATCAGCTGACATTGATGTTTTCTTGTTTTTAGGTTGTGTAACCAAAATCCAACGTTAAGTCAATGTCAAACTGACGTCAAATACTGATGTCAACTCGATTTTCATTCTAAACCAAAATTCAACGTCTATCTGACATCTGGTCCAACGTCAACTTGACGTAATATTGACATCTGGTGCCTGCTCTCGAGCACAACATGTTGAAAAAGCTGCAAGATGAGGTGCAATGTCAAAGATGCCCATCTAGCACATATTTACATAGAAAAACTAATTTTAAAAAAAGCAGCGAGCTTTGTAAACAGCTCAGAGCAATGACGTCATCTCCATGAGAACGCTATGATTGGCTAATTTGGACCAAAGCAGACTTGGGGCCAGTTTTACTAAACAGGGTAAATTAGTGCGAGAGCGCAATTGCAAAACAGCGCCGATGGGCGTGAAAATTTCTGGGAGTGATTTACTAACAATGCACAAAATAAAGAACACAGACGCAACGTCTCATTTACATATCGACCAACGCAATATACCAAGCGCAGCGCAAACTAAAGAAGCCACAGTACGTTGAAAAGAACCGGAGGCCAAAAAACGAAGGTTTGCAACAGTTTTTACCATAGAGCTGGTATTGCGTGACTCTGAGGGTTCCAAGTTGTCTTTTATTTCCTGAAGTAAATTAAAAATAACATGGCTTGGCAAATGATATGTTCGGATAATGTGTTCTTCTGTTATTCCAAATAAATTAATATATGTGGAAATAATCCTCTCCCTTCTACCCTTCTCTCTGTTCTCTGTATGACTCCTCTAGCAACAATAATTGCTGCCATTTCAAGCGCAAAATAGTTTGACATGCTTTATTTGGAGCATTAAATAATGGCGCAGATGCCAGTAATCTGATGAGCGCAAATGTTAGTAAATCCAATATCTCCATGACGCTAAAAGGCTCGACCCCCCGCCAAGCCCGCTGTGTGTTGTTCTTCACGCGATTCCACTTCACCATAACCTACCGTCCTGGAAATTGCAACTGTAAAGCTGATGCCCTTTCATGCCTGCACTCTCCTGATTCACTGTCCGACCCAGAGCCAATTCTCCCTCCAGCCCGATCCAGTCGAACATCAACAAGGACATCAGAGGACATACCAACTCCACTCTGACCGAACCTGCTCTGCTGGGAGGCCCAGAGGGGAAAACGTATGTTCCCACCTCCCAACGACAGTCCCTTCTGGGCTCAGTTCACAATGTACCGGGCTCTGGACATCCAGGCAGCCAACGGACCCTCTCGCTCCTCCAAGCTCGCTACTGGTGGCCCAGTATGTCCCGTGATGTCATCAGGTATGTCCAAAGTTGCTCAGTCTGTGCCAAATCCAAGACTCCTCGTCACCTCCCCGTAGGCAAGCTCGTGCCCCTACCCATTCCTCACCGGCCATGGTCACATATTGGGATTGACTTTGTAACCGACCTGCCCAACTCTGATGTAAAACTTGTGTCTTTGTGGCAGTAGATCGCTTCTGGAAGGCCTGTAAGCTGGTTCCTCTCACGGGATTGCCAACTGCACTAGAAACTGCTGAAATTCTGTTCACTCATGTCTTTAGGAACTATGGAATCCCAGATGATATTGTCTCATACTGAGGCCTGCAATTTATTTCCCGGTTATTAGGGTCACTGTGAGCTTGTCCTCCGGCTACCATCCCCAGACGAATGGCCAGACTGAGCGTAAGATCCAGGAACTCGGATGCTACCTCCGGGCATACTGTCAGGAGGACCAACACAGCTGGAGCCACTTCCTCCCTTGGGCAGAGTATGCACAAAATTCCCTCCCCCATAACACCACCGGCCTCATGCCCTTCCAGTGCATGCTCTGCTACCAGCCCCCGCTCTTCCCTTGGTTGGGAGAGCCTTCGGAGGTTCCAGCTGTGGATTACTGGTTTCGAGCGAGAGAGAGAGAGAGAGAGTGTGGGACTCAGCTCATGTTCAACTCCAACTTCCAGTGCGGAGGCAGAAGAACTTTGCAGATGCCCGGCGTTCCTCCACTCCTACCTACCATCCTGTAGAAAGGGTATGGTTGTCCACCCGGATATGGACCAGAGGAACGAGCAAAACTCCCGCGGCGAGTAGAAAGGCCTACAGTTAATGAAGAGAGCTTCTAGATCTGAACAGCACATCTTCTTTAACACTGTTACATCTGTACACCACCTCTCATTGATGCAGAAGCATGTCCCGCCGCCGCACAATTTCCCCGTTGATTCTGTGTCACGATCTGCTCTAAACAGCTGAAAGCCCGGCAGATGAAGCGTGCTGTCTGGAATGGCGTCGTTCAGCCAGGTTTCCGTGAAACACAGAGCAGCAGAGTTTGAGAAATCCTTATTTGTCCGGGAGAGCAGAAGGAGTTCGTCTGTTTTGTTGGGTAGAGAGAGGAGATTCGCCAGATGGATGCTAAGCAACATCCGAATAATCGAAAACTGGTAGGAGATTTTGTGGTGTGTTCTGCCGAATGTTCAGCAGTTCTTCTCTGGTAAAACTGATCGTGTTTGAGAAACAAAAAACAGGAAAAACTAACAAAAACACTAAAACAACTGGATAGCGAAGCACCATGGCTGCCAATCAAGTCACCTATAAGAACATGCTTCACTCAGTCACTCATTGTCCGGTCTACCGTTTACATCCTAGAACTGACTCCCGTGCACTACTTACCTGTGTGTACTTACCTTTAGATCTCCGGACGATTCTCCAACTATTCTCCTACGTTGTTCTCCCTCGCTCCAGAACTTTGTGTTTGATACTCACCTGCCATTGCTCTTCACGATCTGCAACCTCAAGCCTTGGCTCAATCTGTGACAACACCTTGTTGTAAAGTGTTATAATTCTGTCTTGCCAATGAATGCAATACATCTATAACTTTGTACACAGGCCCATTTGTTTGCCTTGTACCAGTTCATCAAATCGGGCTCTTCGATTGGCTCCAGACTCTACATGTGACCAGCACAGTGAGTATTCATAAAATTCAATAAATATATGTTGTTATGAAGACATTCTAGTATATAACATCAAACTTTAAAGAATACTCATACTCTTAATCTGTAGCTAAAAATCATTTTATAACAAAATGAATGCTTGTTTTCAGGGAATATGCTGCTGCATCTGGAAGAGACTCCGGCTCAGTTTATCAGACAGGGAATTCATCGATCAGACCCCCACATACATACTGGTGCAAAAGTGAGTCCTTACAAATCCATATTTCTTTATAAACCCCTATTTCTTAACACTTAACACAAACACTGTTTATTTGGTACTTTCAATTGGGAGGTGGCTGTCCCGAACCCTAACCCCTAAATTATGAAAATGATATTGAAATAATTTTGCATTTTATTCCATTGTTGTTTTTAAAAATATATTTAAAATTTTTTAAAAAAGACAAGGTCAAAAAATATTTATTTTACATTTTCTTTGTAAATTATGAAACTTAATCTAAAAAATGTGCATTTTCATGTCACTACCAAAACAGTGTGTTTTAGTCCATTGGCTGAGACTGATTTTAACTATACCACTACATTTATGATCAGGAAATATTCCTGTGTCCCCCACTCTCATAGCTATATGATGCGAGTAGATAGGTCTCATCATTTTGAGGTAAATGTGTTCAAAAGTCTGAAAAATCTGTGTGTAACTTTAAAGAATGTCACTACCGAACACCATTTTTCTATAATTAAACACAAGTTTTGTTTGGGTATTTTTCCATAACATTTAGTTTTTATATGTGTACCACTGTTCAGAACTGTGCTAACTAGCCATGTGCTGATTAGCATCTTTGAGCTAGTATCTAAAGTATCTAAAATTGTCACTACCGAAACAGTCACAACTAAAACATGTCATTATTGTTTCGGTAATGACAAAAGGGAACACATAATCCTTTATTTGGGGGACATAAACAAATTTTTAGTAGTTATGCAATTTTTTTTTAATTTTAGTATGTTTTAGTAGTGTTTTAGTATGTGGGTTAAAATTCTGTAATGTGATGTGGTCGCTACCAAAGCTTTACTATCACTACCGAAAATGTGAAGTCACTACCGAAACATGGTTGTTTTGTTAAAAATCAAGTATACTGAATTATCAACCAAGATGTTATGATAGTGTTTGGTTCAATGTATATTCAAACTAACGAATCCTTAACTCTGAAATCAGTATGATTAATGTTTTGCATTTTACAAAGAAAAATTGGATTCAAAATACAACAAATCTCACTTGAAATATTCAAATCTCACTTTAAATCACACTTGAAATATTGTTAAAATTACAATTATTGATTTACCTCTGAAAACTTTTTAATATATAAAAAAAATATATATATATACAGTTGTGTTCAAAATAATAGCAGTCCAACATCACTGACCAGATCAATCACTGTTTTTGGTAGAAATTATATTTCTATATGG
>JAFVLL020004167.1:0-10888 GCA_021397915.2 Tor tambroides | reverse complement strand
ATAATATTAAATTAAATGTCTAATACTTCCATAAAAGATGAGGCAGAAGCAGGCTCAGAAAGTGAGGGAGAGCCCACTGCATCAAAACATCTACAATAAAATTGTAGAGATTTTGAAATTATTACAGAGTGTGCTGTCTTCTCTTTTAATTGTATATTTGTAACTGTAATTTGTAATGGCCCTGTTTAAAAACTTTACACACACAAAATGTGTAAGTTATCTGAAAAAATATCAATATACCAACCTATTGAAATGGTAATATATGTTATAATACACTGACAACCACCGAAAATAGGCAGTGATGAGAAAGATACATGATGAATCAAAGTTCATCACAAGCAACTTTTCCACAAGCTGAGCAGGAAAATACTCCTATGTAGAAGGTGTACAGTGTCAAGTGTGATTTTATTTATTTATTTATTTTTAAATATCACCATTTTGGCTTTTTTCCCCCTCGAAACAACAATTTACAAAGTTCAAGCTATAAGTTATAAGCTCAAATTTTCTTAAAATTGCAAATTTATATATCTAGCAATTTTGAGGAAAAAAATCTCAGAATTGTGAGATAAGAAAGTCACATATAGCTACCTAAGACCCTAATCCTAATGCACATAGGCTAAAAAAACAACAACAACTAAGCAGAAACAGCTAAGCAGAGTTATTTCAATGTAAAACCATCCCATGTGAAGTGACACGCAGGAAATTCTGCTCTCTATCACAACTAACAGTATTTTAAACTACATTCAAGAGATATATGTTAATCAATTAAGACGTTTTAACTGTAGAATTTTTAGAAGTCTTTTACCATCAGAATCACTTTTTCAACCACTAAATACAGTGTGTAAAAAAAAACAACAACAAACAAACAAAACAAAAAACAGAAACGGACCTTCTTTTAGAGCTGCTTTCATTCAAACAACTTTATTTTCCTCATTCGTTTGAAATAGACGAATAATATATAAACTAAACATAAAATATAAAATACATTTAGGCCTGGTTTCACAGACAGGGCTTAGACTAAGCCAGGATTAGGCCAATTAGGACATTTAAGTCATTTTTATAAACGTGCTTAGAAAAAAACATTACTGGTGTGCATCTTGAGACAAAACAAAGGCAGTGCTATATTTTAAGATCAGTCAGTGCAAGTTTATTTCAGTTGAAACAGATAAGACTTACATTTTAGTCTAGGACTAGGCTTAAGCCTTGTCTGTGTAACCGAGGGATAGGCTGCTTGAATACATGCTTTATTCTTTGCGGGAAGTGCACTGTTATTTTAAAAGAATACACCTTTGTTTTATTTCGTTTGAAAAAAAAATACAGAAAGACACCCTTAACTCACTGTAAATTAAATATTTTCTAGTTTTTCACTAGTAAAGCCAATTATTTATTTTATTTTATTTTATTTTATTTTGTGTTTCCTCAAATAATGGGTCTGGGAATAGACTGGAATGTAAATTATTTATTGAAAATACTTAAAATAGTGGCAGCCCATGGGTCTGTGAGGCCCTAGGCAGTAAAAAAATGGGCCCCACCAAAACTGACCTTAATATTTAAACTAACCACTGCAAACATGACAACTGCAAATGTGTAATAATTTTATGTATTCACATAACTATATAGGCCTATAGCCTAAACACTTATTTTGCGCCGCAAAAGTGCACACAGATAGGCTATGTCCAAAACTGAATAAATGTTAAATCTGTGAAACCAAAAAATACATTTTATAAAAATAAATCATTAAATAGGGCCAACATATAAATTAAACTTATAAACTAATGGAAGTAATGACAAAGGTGGCATAATTACACTCCAAACAAACGTAACTGCATGAATAATGTTATGAGTTCGGTGTCTTAAATATAACATTTTGAACATATGAATATGGAAAATGTTTAAAAATAAGATTATTGATATATTTTGACAATAATTCAAACAATATTCTACAATGCTTCGCAACAATATCCATGCTTTTTTTTTTCCAAATCCACATTAACCAAGTTTCCCCAATATAATATTATGAGTCTAATTACACATGTTGTGTCATATTGTGTACTGTGAGATGAGAAGTGATTCACAAGTTTTGCATAAACTGCATTTAACTGAAGCTCTGTTGCTTATATTTGAAAATAAAAATGGTGATGAGCAAGACACCCAAAGTAGGCCGATGTGTTGTTTAATTCCATCCACGGCAAACCGAGGGCTGGACTCAATATGTTTGTCATTAGTGTAGAGCAGGGGAACGCCCACTTCTGTTTTTCCCACAATAACCATTAGATAAAGTCAAGATACATTTTTATTCTAACTATGGAACTATGTTGACAAGAGTGATGTAGAAGTATTCACCATAAAGCTTAGTTTCCTTAAGGACTGTTTTTTTTTTCTTCTCTCTTTTAAACAAAAGTTAAGTGTGTTCATAAAAGTTATCATACTTTTAAACCACGCATGAAAAATGTCTAGAGCTGTAATGTTATTAGATTTTTAACAAAAATTAAATGTGTACCAAGAGTCGTTTTACAGCACAGGTGGAGTAAATGACTCCAGTCTGACAAAGCAGTTTGCTTTAAACGTTTAAAGCAAAATCAGAGTACATGCAGATTTAGCTTAAAATTAAAAGGATTATAATCAATAATTATAATCAATAATCAATACTTCTACATCACTCTTGTCAGCATAGTCCAGAGTTACAATAATAATAAAAAAAATTCTTGACTTTATCTTGTGGTTATTTGGGGAAAATCTGTAGGGGTGCGTTTCCCGCCATTCTGATGTACCGGAGAGAAAACAGATTTCACAATAAATGATCAAATAAATATATATAATTGAGGTCAAGTTTGACTTTTAAACGATATATTTTCGATTGAAAATGAAAAAGTCGAGTGGTTTGAAAGGGATCTTCCAAATCAACAAATACAGCGCTCATGACAACCCACGCTAGTTTTCAGCAAAAACGTGGGCTGATAATGTAAGAGGCGGAAAGAGTGGAACATTGCATTACTATTGGGAAGCGATATGAAGACGGCGTCGGTAAGGGCGCCATGTAAAGAATGATAAAACTGCAGAATAATGAAACTGATGAATTCATTGCAAGTGTTTGTTTGTTTAGAGGCTTGTTATCATGGCGTTCAGCTGCATTGATTTGTTTGCTGTTTCTTTATTTTTACTGCCTTGTGAAATTAATGTCTTCTTTAAAAACAGGAAGGGCAAGTGCTTTTAATTATTACTTTTTTTTTTTTGTAATGAAGGGACATTTACTCTTGAACTAAAAGTTTTAAAATTATATCGCTGTGTCTTGTGCATAAATGCCAAATCAACAGACATTGACGGGGACAAGATATTTGTTATAGCCTATGGCACGCGACACATTTAATATAGTCCAACTGGTTTACGATAAAGATGTTAAATGGCCGACAGTGACTACTAGACTACTAGACTTTTTTGTCAAATGTTGCCATTTTGATTTTGAATTGAAAATATAAAGTAGGCTACGTGATAGGCTACTCATTGTAAAATCTGATGACACAAGAATGTTATGGTTTAAATGTAAATTCTAGTTCTTTTGCTATTTCGTTTATTTTATGAAATCACTTTGCTTAGTTAAGCATTAAACTGCTAGCAACTGTTAGCAGTAGCACCCCATTTACTATAATCACTCAGAATGCTGTTTGCTAACATTATTAGCATATATTGTAAAGTTACAGTAGTAATTTAGCAGACAAATCGTTGTATAATAATAGGTTTAGAGGAAGTTAGGGCAGACAACAACACAACCCTTAATATATATATATATATATATATTACAAAATTGTTTATTGTACCCTCAAACTAGCACTCTCTATTCTAATTCTATTTTATCTCTGTTTTATTTTGTTATTTTAAAAAACGACCTTTTAAGACTTGCATATTTGTTTTCTAACTGCCTGTTTTCTATGAAAAGGCCTCTAACACTAGCTTTCTCTATTCTATCTATTTGTTTTCTTTTTACTTATTATATAATTAACAACAACAAAAATAAAAATAAAAAGATTTTTAAAAAAAATCTCGCTACTATATATATACTACATTATACAAAGCGTAATCAATCTGAAAAACAAAAAATAAAAAAAAAAACAAAAAAAAAACATGGTTACCATGCTTATAGACTAATAAAGCCATGCTTCATTTTCGTAAAATGATTCATGATAATGTAATAACATGTTCAGTATTTGGATATTTCTATACTAATTTTGACATTTAGGCAATTTAAAAATATATAGTTTTGTTAAATCTCGAGTATTTAAGTCATTAAAATATAAAAAAAAACAATGAGACAACAGGTGATTCTCTGACTCTTTTAACCCTTTAATCTTCACCTCTAAAAGGAGTTAATGAAAAAATTATTTAACTTGAAATTCTTATTAGTAGACATCTAATAAATAGCCTCAAACACTTGTTTTACATTTATGTTTTATATAAAACTCTACTGTATGGTTGAGCTGTCAGTCCATGGTAAATCTCGATTTAAATTCAGAGAACTATTTCATGAGTTATTTTCCAATAATAAACATTCTTTTAACTTTATTAGTATCTTGGATACATTTCATAACATTTAGGGTCCGCAAAGATAAAAAAAATGTATTTAAGCGTCTGTATAATAGGCCTACTACATATAGCCGTATGGCAATATATATGCTATATGATGTCTATTACAGACATCAACTGAACGGTCACACATGATTTTAGATACTTATGGTAAATAAACATTTCTTCATTTCTCATATATTTTGCTGTATTTCTGTTCTTTACCCCCTACCCTATTCACAACAACATTATGGTTTCATCCCTATTTCCTTGATTGCTTGTTTGACCCTATTATCTGATGACTGATCAGCACCATTCTCCCTTCTGTGTGACAATGAAGTTTGTAAACTGCTGCTGTCACTTGAAAACTGGAAATACCCAAAGCCCCCATGGCAACAGCAGACACAGAGATGGGGCAGTACAGCTGTGGAAAGATTGCTCTCTCATCTCTTCCTTTTGATAAATTTATTCTCTATCAAAGTAAGCTCAACCGTACGGTATAGAGATATCAGTTGAAGGGTTAAAAACTACCTTTTTTTTTAAAGTTGCGTAAATAAGTAGGCCTAGGCCTGCTAATACTAACAGCATACATTTGTTTCAAATATATTTTATTAGGCTATACATATGTGGCTATGTTATCTTTTTCTCCTTTTCCATCTCTCCAGTCTTATTCCTCTCACGGGTGTTTGGATAGTGAGCGCCTCGCGCTTTAAACAATACTGATGATAATAACTAACCAAATAATTATTTACATCTGTTTCTTTGGGAGAGAAAGAAACAGAGTTTTATCATTTATAAAACTTACCATTTCATCCTGAAAGTGTGCGTACGCACAAAAGTTTTCAGATTTATAAAAGAATGCGTACGCCAGAACCTGCGGAAAAAATCCCTTTATAAATCCCCGTCAGGGGAAGATTGTGCGTAAGTGCATCTCCACCCCGACTCCTCCCTGAAATCACCATATATGGAGCTTACAACGCCTAGTTTTATGAAGCTTAACCTCATCTGCATATCATTTCCACCAAGTTTAACACCGTCAAAGATACAAGACATTAAGGAAGACGGCTATAAATGCCATATGCGCCATATATATTACATTGCTAAAAAATATCCAGTATCATTGTTATATTTTAGAATATATCAAAATATCCATAAAAAACGAAACTGTTTAAAATAGTTCTCAGATACATATTTTAGAATAGAATTGATTTCATACTTTTCATCTGGCCAAATAGTAAATTGTTTTAAACAATACAAATCAAATTAAATTTATGCAGTTTTGCTGATAAGGTGAACATCTTTTAGCTTTTTTTAGTGGAACAATATAGGCCTATATTTATTGCAGTGTAAGTAAAATTATCACTGACGAAGTATTTTAAAATGGAAACGTGCAAATCTCGTTTTCTTCCGGTAGCATCCTTCAAATACAGTGGTGTTTTCCATAATGTTGTGGATGTCTTCACACGACATCGACACTTCCGTGCAGCTGCGGGTGTGCAGCAAGTTATTATCACTGAATCTATTCAAACCGGAGAATGGACCGTCCCATCGAATCCAGTGTCCGCCATAAGTGCGCATCATTGATCAGTGTTCTTTCTAATTATTTATATTTTCTCATAACACAAAATCTGCAGTTTAGTTTAAAGATATATTATTGTGCACATATTGCACTCCTCGGTGTCATTAGAACAGGGGTCACCAACCTTTTTGTGAGTGAGGGCTCCCTGAAGAGATAAAATGGTCTCAAGGGCTACTTGTTTGATATACTCCAAATAAATAAATAAATAAATAAATAAATTGATAAATATCGTTTTATTTATCGTCACACATACATACATACATACATACATACATGCCATTAATGTTTTCTCACAAGCATTTTCAATGTTATTATCAATGCAGGAAAATATTTCCGAATATAAAAATAGGCTATCACAATAATTAATTTTTCCATGTCATACAATATTGGTATTTATCATGATATTAATTTACCATTAATGGGGAAGGAAATGCTTTCCACATGTTTGTTAGATCTTGAGAATGAAGGTAAACATAACTTTGTTCACAATTAAATTCCACAGAGGACCTACTTTTTAATTTAGGGCCCCAATAAATACATTTTATTTTTCCCTAAATTATGTCTTTTCCTTTTGATTTTTTTATGGATTCTGTGTTTTATGATTCAGTACAAAAAAAAATGCATTTTCATTTTATCAGATAAGATGCTGCACAACGGAACTGTATAAATTAATAATAATAAAAAAACAACTGGGTTGTATGATATTCTATATTATTATTATTATTATTATTATTATTACTATGAGAATTGCATTTTAGTATACAGTAATTGGTCAAAATATATTACAAAAGTCAAATATATATAATATATAATCTATACAAAAGTTAAACCGGGCTTTTTAACACACGAGTCGTGTGTTTGAGTTTGTGTATCAGACGAAACTGCTCCACGCATTCACACAGAGACACACAGAAACATGCAGACCTATTAGCGACATGCACTGACTGGCTGCTGAAGCATTCATTTCTGTTGCGTGACAGGATGTTAGATTAATCCATATTGAGTAAAAATGTCCAGAGCTTATCATGATTATTAACATAATTTTTTATCATAATCTCGATATGATATCGTTTATAGTCCGGCGCTAATTCAGGCTATTTATAGAACGTGCTTAGCGGGCGACTCAGAGACTCCATGCGGGCTACCAGGTGCCCGCGGGCACCACGTTGGTGACCCCTGCATTAGAACATAGCCACAGGAAAAAGGGATCACTACAAATATGTCTAAATTCATATTATTTTTGGTTAACTTGTGTGTGTTTGTGTGTGTGTGTGTGTGTAATTTGTAGACTTTATGTAATTTCCTTGCTTATCTCCATTAATGGGAGTAAATGTGTATATCGAAATGAAAACAGATTTTAAAATCCTTGTTTACTTCAATACTTTTCTCTCTCCCGGAAAAAGAGCGCGTGAGCACAGACAATGACATCCATAGCACATATTTATAGTTATTATTATTATTTGTATTTATTTATTTATTTTTACTAAATCGAGATACGTGCGTGGAAAACCTACTCTAACTCATCTCTAAGTGCATGTGCATGTTCAAACCTCTTATTATATTTATAATTGCATGCATAATCTCAGAAAACAAATAATGTTTTAGTAACTATAGTAACTAAATTCAATGAAAACACACAGGAAAAACAGACACAAGCTTCTTTTTTTTCTCCCCAGAGCTCTGTTGCACAACAGGAAACAGATAAAACAGTAAAGGTAAATCCCGTAAGTTTTTAATTATTTATTTTTCCCCAGAGCCCCAGTAAACATAATGTTGCATGTGTGTGTGTGTGCACTTCAGCTTCTCAGTTGTTTTACCACCCGACTGTTTTGCTGTAACGACAATCCTTAGATCAATGAAACGATAAAGCACAGGCTGGCTGCCAAGAAAATATACAGTAGGAGGAGAGATTAGTTATCAGTCCACACCCAGTCACAGCCGTTCACTCCTATTTTCACATCGACACACTTCAGCACACTGATTTGCTTACAGGTATGATTTGTTATTAAGCTAGAGTAAGTTGCATTATATTGTGAAAACAGTTTTTGAAGGGTTAATCCTCCTTCAGTTGCTGGTCGCCATTGACTTGCATTGTTTTGTTTTTTTGTTTGTTTGTTTTTTTTTCTTTTCTTTTCTTTTCTTTTCTTTTCTTTTCTTTTCTTTTCTTGTTAGTCAATAGGAACCGAACGGAATCGAACTGATTGATGCTCGATATTTAATCGCAGAATCTGTTTCAATGAAAATGAGAAACAAAACAGCGCTTCTCAAAATCCGGACTCCGTATTTCAAGTGCTTTGTATCACTCAGACCTCCGTGGCACACGCAGGGCGCACGAATGTTGCAGTATACCGTTTTTTTGTAAGACAAAGCGCATAAATTTTGGAAAAACCTTAGCTTTCATTCCGCAGATTAATGTCACCGGTTTCGCCCCGCGAGCACGAGGTTTCGCCTTCCGGACGCAGTTCGTCTTAGACCGGCAGAGTCAGCAGCGCATTCAACGGACCGAACCGCAGCAGACTTGTGAATGAATGAGTACAAAACAGCGTTTCCAAAAACCTCTCATCGTTTACTGTCTTGGCATATGAACATGAATGCAGTTCTATAAATAGTTTGTTACACAGACGGACGTTTGTGCTGCATTATATATAAAATAAAGTAACCCTTACGAAAAATAACCATGGTTTTGTTATAGCTAGTAAAGCGTTCCATGGTTAAACTATGGTTACTGAAGCAAGACCATGGTAAATTTGTGGTGACTATGGTTTAACTACACTAACCATGATTTATATATAAACATGTTTCATTTCCCTGAACTCAAGTAGCTACGACCTGATGACGTCATGAATACGATAATTAACCATGCATAAAGTTGAATTGTTATATATGTAACGGAGGCCAGCGATATAAAGTTATAAGCATGTTTATTTAAAAAAAAAAAAAAAGTTTTGTAATAATTATTTTGGACCTTTTGATGTTGATGACAATTCAGATTCAGACCTTTGAATTTTATTATTTTTATTATTATTATTATTATTAATATAATTTGACAAATTAAAAATGCAATGTTTAGTAAACTGTCGAATTTTCATTTGAGAGTACATTTTAAATGTATTCGCTTAAATTTGCATAAAATTGCTGTTTGCAGGAACATCAGAACTCTATTGCATACTATTGAAGAACTCTATCTGCAAAATGTAACTCACCCAAAACATTAAATTTATGCTTCAAACCTAGTTATTGTGTCAATATAAAAATGTTTCGATGTTTTTTCACCATGGGAATATTTGTTATATGCAAATTTCAATTAATTTCATGAGCAAATTTAATTTTGTTATATGCAATTTCATTTCATATTTGTTATATGCATTCTTTTTCTACTTTTTGTTGACAGACTGCTTTCTACAAGAATGTCAATTTTGTCTGTGTGTCGCACTTAGCCTACCTGTTAGCATATATACTCATGTCAGATTTTGGTAAATGAATGGATCATTTTTCACGTGATGGCTCACACGATGAAATAATGTTTAGAAGTTGTGAAGAGTTTGACAATTTCAGTGAAAATCAACAGCAATTTTGCACTTACTCACGTGCACACGTGCTAAAACACATGCCATTTGCTGATATCGATAAGAAATTCAAATCTGATGTGAACAAGCATCTGAACTTATTGTTTTGAGGGGAAAAAACCCCCTCTCATTCCAGAATTGAGCCAAAACAATTGAGAAAAACTGAAATATCTCAAATTAAGTGATTTTATGGTCTCTAACGTTATAAGAAAACACAATTTACATTTTGTACATGCATTTATTTTGTTGATCACGTTACAATTTTAGTATATGTTACATATTGAATAAAATATGGGCAAACAAGATTTTCGGCTTGCTAATGACACAGTTTAATGTTCATTGCATGGTCATCGCACAGTGTGGCCGTTTCTCAAACGGAAGGCTGTATACGTCATAAAGAAGATCTTATTTTAGAATATTAACAGTTCTAAATTTGACTAGTATTCTTAGTTAAGTGTAAATTGTTGTAATATGTTTTTGACTCGCGAATGTAATGCTCAGTTAACTGAAATAAACCAGGCTTGATGTCGTCTGCAGCCTTCAAATGTGGTTTTCATAATATCTCAGTTATACAACTAATAAAATATTAGAATTATTCACAGAACATGGGCCTATATAGTAAAATTCCTGGATTTTGTGGGGGCCCCTAGAATTGTCACCACCTTTCACCCCACTAGCAACGGCCCTGTTCACCACTAGCGCATGCTGATGAGTTTTATTTTTGTTCATGTGAATGTGACAGTGACGCCCTCTGCTGCCTCAATAATGTAGCCTTTTATGTTTATGTTTTAGGATGAAAAAAAGGCTCTTGACATGTTCACTGCTTTAAACAACCTTTTCCACAAATGTTTAAACATTTATCCCAAGAAAACACTTGTCATGTAATAATATAATAACATCATTTGAGGTTTTAAATCGTTTTCCCTGTCGTTTCAGCATTGAATCATGGACTTCATCAATGTGTCGTGTGCAGAGATTCAGACTCCAGTGGGATTTCTGTATGTGATTCTGCCTGGACTACTGAATCAAACACTCAGTGGAGGCTGTGAGCAGAGCTGGTACTTAGAAGTGAGTGTGTTTCTGTCCTCAAACTACACCAACACACACACACACACACACACACACACACACTCACACTCACACACACACACACACACACACACACACACACACACACACACACACA
>JAFVLL020004166.1:0-10304 GCA_021397915.2 Tor tambroides | reverse complement strand
ATTCCCAGATGGTTCTCGATGGCCTACTGCCGTTCCCATGCTGTGAGTGATGAATCGTCACAGGAGATACTATTTACATATCATTTAAACGGCCAAATCTCTCTCTTATGATAATTAAGCTCTTTGTAGAGAAAGGAGTATAGTTTTAAAAGACAATTTGGAGTAGAGGCTGGGTCGAGGCAGACTAGTTTCTTACACTTATTTAACTACTATTTTTTCTTTCCATTTGGTTTCTGCTTTTCGTCAAATGACATTCTGGCTTTGAGGCAAATAATTCAAGGCAAATTTAACTTTACTCAAATGATTTAGTCAAGTTACATTAGAAGAAGTAACTATTTTCCTTAATTTTCAGATGCGAGAGTATGAGAGTATAAAAACATTTGCTTACAAAAATGTATATAGATGCACATTTGTCTCTCTCTCCCTTTTACATAAATGGGTAGAGACACTGATGCAGATGGATCAGTCGAGGTTGAGCAAGGACTGTTAAACAGCGACATCATTGGACGAGATCAACACTTGGAATCATTTCATTTAGCAAACATTGGCAAACACAGCTGTTGGCAGCTTATAGCATGGAGGAGCGCAGGCCATGCAGCCAGAGCTCCACTAAGACGGATGAGGGGTCAGGATTGCGGGGAGACCTTTGGCGATCTGTATACCGGAGGAGACGACTGCCATTTGACTGGAACAGGACTTGTGAGGTTTCGCGCTCCTCTTGGCATGCATACGTTGCAAAGGTGGCATGACAATTCATAATACAGGCAACAAAGGTTAATAATTTCTCCTCACAAAGGAACCAGGTGCAAGCCCACGGCGATATGCGAATGCTTTGAGATGGCTATACTGAGGATAAATAGTCAGTACTGGCACTTCCATAAGCACATAGGTGCTAAGCAGGGATGTTGAATTCCCTGTTTGCGCTCTGAATTAAAGCCTTGTGAGAAAACATTGCACCTGAGTCTAATTCCCTACGGGCGGTGAAGATTGGCATGCTTATTTATTTCAGCTCTTTCTACCCGCTACGTAACAATAAACAAACAAAGTATTACAAAATCCCATTCCCACAAGTTCAAACAATTACTCGTATTATCTGATACGTAATCAAGACCTGTTACTCCCAACCAGCAAGGCCTTATATCTTATTCTGTCATTTTACATAATTTCTAACCATTTGCTCAAGAGGTCTGATTAAGGAAATGGCACATAAAGCCGTTCTCAGATTTGACCCCAGTGCTTCGTATATAGTGCTTACCTTGGGCAGCAGCTCAGTAATGAGGCGCCACGTGACACGAGGAGACACAAAACACTTCATTATGGACTGTGGTGAATCATTTTTACTGCTCGTGTTCATGTGGGCTTGCAGTCTGAGAACACCTTATCATTTTCATTTAATCCAAATTGATGTAAAAGGATTGAATGCTACTTGATACTGTGCATCTTTGAAATACAATTACGGACCCGACGGAATAATAATAGTCTAGTCTGGGTAACATCGGCACTTAGGGTTATGAACTGACTTTAATATTGTTCTTTCTGATCCCCAGTGTGCAAGAAGAGAGAAAAAAATGAATCATTTGGGCTTGTTTTGTAACTGAATATCTTATCCTAGTACTTGAGTTTCCCCTCAAGTTTGAAAAAAAAATTAAAAAATCAATAAAAAATACACACTACTGTTCAAAAGCTTGTGGTTAGTAAGAACAGTAACACTTTAGTAAAGGGACCAATTCTCACTATTATATGCTTATTACTAGTATATTGGCTGTTTATTAGTATTTATAAAGCACATATTCTGTATGACCATATTCTATATCCTTAATCCTAACCAATACCTAAACTTAAAAACTACCTTACTAACTATTAATAAGCAGCAATTAGGAGTTTATTAACGCAGAAGTCATAGTTAATAAGAACCATAAGAACTCTAAATGTTTCTGAAAAAACTCTGTTATTCCCAAGAAACATTTGTCATTATCAATGTTGAAAACTTGAAAACAATGTTGAAAACCATAATACATTTTTTTTTTCAGGATTATTTGATGAATAGTAAAAAAAAAAATAAAAATAAAATTGTAATAGAAGTCATTTGTAACATCATAAATGTCTTTACTGTAATTTTTTAAAGATTTAATGCATCCTTTCTGAATAAAAGTATTAAAAAATACAATACAATAAAATAAAATAAAATAACTGACCCCAAACTTCTGAATGGCACTATATATAATGTCTCTCTAAAATGTATAGGCATCAGAATCTTTTTTGTTGGCCTCCTGTTACTTTCTGTACCAATTTCTACAGTAAAACCCCTTGACATTTGAGCAGCGGATTCAGTTATGTACAGGTTCGTTTGTCGCCTCACTCGCCTGATAGTTAAACGTTTTTTTCCTCTTCTTTAATAACACAAAATGGCAAAAAAGAAAATCAAATTAAATTTCCTAGAAGGATCATTGAACCAGGGCAGCGCTCCTAAACGCTTGGCTGGAGAATGTGTGTACACGTGTGTCCCAGGCTTTTGAAAATTGCCTTTGGAGCGCAGAGGCCCTGAACCATCCCACAGCGACACTTTACCCTTCCTCACACTAAACCCAAAAGGTCATTCTTTTGTCTTTGCAGGCTCTGTCAGATTGCTGTCTTTTCTCATATGTGAGAACGCTGAGACGCTGTGAGCCACTCAATACAGGTATCTGTGGGTAATGGAAAGAGATTGATTTTTAATGTTTCACTGCCCTTTGGAATGAAACAAAGACTCTTCTCACCATATTGGTAATCCATGTGACATAATTAAAATGCGTACCCAGTGAATTAACTGGGGATAGTTACTCTTGCCTAACAAGATCACGATTTTAGTCAGTTTAGTATTGTGACTGGCTCAAGAGTTAGAAAACATGAGATATTATAGATAGATATAGGTGAGAGCAATCATACTTGAAGTTAATTTAAATTACATCCAAATGCAGATTTACGAAGAAGTCAAATAGCGCAAGTTGTGATTTGTGTACCTCCTGTGACTTTTTCCTCCATAATGTTAGTGGAGCAATCTGTCATGTCTGGTCAGTATGGCATATTGAGCTGTGATTTGTAGGGTGAAATTGCAGCATTGCATGCTGAACTGCTCTTGGCTCAGCATGGGGCTGGACAATTTCCAAGCATCACTCATTCTTTTTTCTTTTTGCAGATTGATCACTGCTACAAACACCTCTGAGTTGTGAACCTAGTATTCCGGGGCCTTTTTTTTCTTCATTTCCCTTCCAATAAAATGGCTTGTTTCAAAGCATCAGATTATTTAAAACTTGTATTTACACCCACATCAGATTTAAAGATATTAAATTGTGATCCTGATAAGAAGATTACATAGATTCTGTTAATACATGCAAAACACAAAAAAATCTGCATGGGTGAACAGGTCGGTGATAAAACTAAATATTGTTACTAAGCAAGATTACTGGTAGCATAAAAGCTACTCTGACTAAAGCTAATATTTTACATAATTGATGTTTATTTTGAATTTCTTTACATTATCTTTGCATTAAGCTTGTTCACAACAAGAACGATAACTATAACAATAAATATAACTGTAGAGTTTTAATAATTGTTCTAATTCTATGAGAATAGGAAAGTCCAAACCACAGCTACAACAATAACAACACAGAGAAATGATATCATTGGAATCACTTTCCTAACCATATTCCCAGCTGATGAATGATAAAAACAGCTATTCAGCATCAACCTGGCTTTAAAAAAAACTCTTTATAGGTTTTTTTCTTTAGATAGATAGTGATCTTTATAGTTATTGTTGGTATTGTCTTGGTCTGATTGGGCCTTTAGTGGTGGAACTTTTCCGTGATTTCTGCATATTTACAGTACATCAATATGTTGACAAGTGACTGTCTTGAATCATTTGCTTAACTGAATTGTTTAAAAACAGTGGTCAGTGAATCATTGAATCATTTACTCAACCAGTTTTTTCATCATTAAGGAAAGAAACAAGTGATTAGATCTGACTGAAATTACATAGTACATGAAGCGTTCATCAGATGTACACTTCAGAATCTTGATGGAAGTAGCAGGTACTGTACTTTTCACCGTTATTATTTTTAATACTATGAATTCGACCTTACTACTCCTTTCACTTACTGTTAAGGAAGAAGGCATATTTGGTTGCTGGGACCATCTATATGAGTGAGCTATTGAATTATTCACTCGGTTGACTTGGTAGAGTTGGTTGTGTAAGTTACCTAATGTTAACTTATTGTCTGTTGAACTGTCGTCTATATTCAGACCTATACAGTACTCATGTGCTTAATTGTATACAAACTGACAATTTAAATGACTCTTGTTGTGAACAACAGTGAAGGGCTTTATTTTGACTTTGAGTCTGTCTGTTGGTTCACTGACATATTTCTGTTTTAATTACAGCCTTTCCAAACTAGTTGAAGTGCACTGTGCTATCAGACTCTCTATATGTCCACCCTAATCCTGTGAGGCAAACAAAAATAACAGTATTAGACCATGTAAAATATAGTCATAGAGTGCTTGTCAAGGGCATAATTTATTGCGTTAGGACACACTAGCTTAGTGGCTCACTGCATGTATTCTGCCTAATATTTAGCAGTGTGCAGAGAGGTACAAAATGTATTCCAGGTATTAAATTGGCCTAAAAAAAATCCTCCAGATCCTGTGACAACACTACCAGTCTGGCTGTAATACTGGGGGCTCTAGACACCTCCAGCTGGGCATTATTAAACAGCTTAACATCTCACCAGACAAGAGAGCAGCTGGAGAGAATCATATCACATGTCTAGAGTTGGAAACGGAGTCAAAACATATCTATGGCAAACAACCCCTGTACCTTCCAGAAATACCTCAATTAATTTATTTTAAACTGGATTTAATGCAGGCAGGCTATGGCTGGCTATGGCTGGTACCTATCTAGTCACGTCTGCATGCCTGAATGAAATGCTCAATAATGCATTATGGATTATATTTCAATTTCAAGATTACGCCAGGGACAAATTATTAATGAGATATCAGGCAATTATGAGTCAACTCTGAAGCTCAAACTCAAGCCAATTTCAGCAAAGCAAAGCAGAGCGACTGTGATCTGAATACAGAAGCAGAGACAAAAAGGTACTTGCAAAAAAGTGCACTGGCCGCAGGTTGTTTCCAGATGTTAGCATGCTCATTATGTAATAGAATTATAGATGAACATTTCATTTCAACTACACACGGAATGAGAAACAACATGAAAATGAATGAATCGGAAATTTCAAGCCCCCTTTAAACTCAGTCTCACAGAAAAAGATCATATGTGCGCATGCAGTATTCTGTACAAAAAAAAAAAAAAAAAAAAAAAGACAAGTGCCCTAATTTTAGTTTTACCCACATGAAAATGATTTCAGGCAACCATGTATTTCAAAGCTTTCTAGAATGTTGCTTCTCTTTCAGTACATCAAACTCATTTCATGTATAGTTCTTGTGCTTCACGTGTGAGTTGCTTTTTGTTGGCTTTGGCATTGCACACCATTATCCTGATCAGTATAAACTGTATTGTGTTTGTGCAAAGCATGGAAAAAGGCACTTCGGCCCTGTTTACGTTATTTCCTCACTGTGGCATTGAATTCATTGTGCATGCATTTGTAGGAGCTGTTGCATATTTATTTGTATTCTGCTACCGTGGAAAGGTTTTATGCAGATGAATAGGCTAGAAAGTGTGGAATTTAGATGGTCAGTTGTACTGCAATTTTTATTTCCATCATTCTTGTACCTTTACAGTTTTAGTCTCTAGTCAGAGTAACTGTATCACTGGTAAAGCTCCACATTATCCAGCTGTCAATTCCTTGCTGTCACATTTCTCTTTCTCAAAGAATGACAGCACTTAAGGACTTAATATAAAACAAAACAGTATGCATACAAAAGACAGTGACATCCCTGCACACAGCACTGCAGCTCGTTTAAAAGGAGTAATGTTGCTTTCCCCAGCTATTTTTCTTGTAGCGCTTTACTTTTATCTCTCTTTTCTCCTCCTTTTTGTTCTCATTCATATTTAATGTAAAATTGACATAACCAAGAATCTCAAAGCATGCAGAAAATATATAGAGGACATTAAATCCCACACAGCCTAACAGGCTGTTTAGTGGCAGATGTTTGGTCGCAATGCTCAGCAGCTGCAGGATGCATTTGTTTCTGTTTGAGCATAACTATTCAACTAAAGTATTTAAAAAATGCAGTACAGAAGTTATAAATACAATTGAGAATGAATAAGTAAAAGTAAAAACTTGTCTATCTATCTATCTATCTATCTATCTATCTATCTATCTATCTCTCTCTGTAAATACAGTCCATACAGTTCCTCTAATATTCAGGGTGCTACAGTTTCTTTATGGGATTATGTCATTCTGAAAGCCCATAAAATTACACTGTAAAGCCATTAGCTTTACAGGAAACGTTCAGTCCGACAGTGGCTAATGGAAGATGAGGAGCGATGGGTCCTGCCTTGCTGGCTAAAGCCCAGTCACACTCCATCCGATCTTTACCTCAACGGCGAATGCCTGTACATCCATACTGAGCTGTAGCAGCAGCTGGTGCGCCGGACTTGTGAAACTCAGCACTTTCCACTTTAATGACCAGGGCTCAGCACTTCTTCATTACGGAGGAAGATCAGTTTCATATAATTCACAGTCAAGCACAGAGACGTACTGGGTGGGTAGGGAGGTTCTGTCTAATGAGGCTGCGTGCGCGTGTGGTTGTTTCCCTGCCTGTCGTGTGCTGTTATTCAAAGCTGCCTTCATCCTGAACAATCAGTTTTTCAGACAGCATCACCATTCATGTGTGCAGATTGTTTCTGGCAGATCCTTACAGCTAACCACCTTTTCTTCAAGAAGGATTGTGGTTTATCGTCAGCCTTCACATGGCGTGGCTCTAATCAGAATTATGCGATCGCTGGCATCGAGGAGCCGTAGAGTGCAGCATGCGATTATAAGCCTGTTTGTCTGACAGGCTGATTCTCATTAGAACACTTTCTGTGGTCTCTCTCGTATGAGAGCCTGCCAAAACAGCTGTGTCAAAAGAGGTCACAGCATAATTATCAACCCGTGACAGTAATGACCAATTTATTCCTCATATGTGGAGAACAGACTCTGTGGTTATCTGTACCGTTGTAGCGATGAAGCTGTTTGTATCTTGAGCCAAAGGAGGTTGATCAGATCTGGAGAAAGTCAATTTACCTTCGTGAAAAAGAAGTGCACTTAATTGTATTGAATGTGCACTTGTAGTGTACTTCAAATCTTTAAAATATATTTTTTTTAAAATTCAACTTCATATAATAATAATAAAATAAAAGGCTTTCATGACCATTTCTTAACAAACTGAAGTACAGTTTTAAAAGGTGCACTTAAGTTTTAATTTAAAATAAACTTTAAGTTATTGTTTTAATAATCTTTGTCATGCTTTTCATGGTGGCTAACATACTTCTAATTTTAACTAATAGTATTTTCAACTGTAGTATGTTATTCAATATTACATTTAAAGTTTATACATTTTAAATGTGCTAAATTGCAACTCCGTCATTACAAATGTGTAATTATAATATATTTAAATACATAACACAAGTTTCAAAAGAAATGGCATTAAAGTATATTTTAGTTTACTATACATGCTTGTCAGTACATTTGTACATCACTTTAACTAGATTTTTTTAAAAAAATAGAAGTAATTATGAAAATAAAGATGTACTGAAGTCCTGGGGCAAAGAAAACATGATTTTTTTCAACAGTGTTATACAAAAGAAAAAAAAAATCATTTTTTGAAAGATTAAATGAGTGTTAGATGTAAGAACAGGGTTAATGAGCATATCGAGTAATATCAATAAATAAATAAAAAAAATCAATAATGTATTGATTCATGCATCCCTATTAGCAAAATATATGTTGCTTGTAAAATATATTTTATCAGAATACACAGCTGTAGTTGAATGGTCGTCAGTGAAGAGAGATGTGCTTATTGCTGCCAGATATTGTAGTTACAGCATTTACCAGCAGGGGCTAACTGGGTCACATTAACTAGCCGTACCCTGACCCCTTGTTTAAGCGAGACTCTATTATTGACCTCTCATAGGTCTGCCCTAGATGAGCCCAACTGCACTGAATAATAATCAAGTCTAGTAGCGAGAGCATGATTTTATTTTATTTTTTTGTCTCTATCTGTCTCTTCCAGCCCACACCCTTGATCAGTTTCACAGACATCACACTGTGGGAGTTTTATAGGCATGATGCTCTCCAGCATGATTTATTTATTTTGCAGGTGTTGCTTTCTCATCACAGAGATTCGTATGACTGTGCTTTAGTTTCCCTGACATAAAGCTTAAAGATTCAGCTGTGAGCTGCACAGGATGCATTGGCAAAGTGCCCTTTGTTGAAAGCATTTGACTGTACTCTACATATTTATGATTTGTATTTGGGACGATGACAAAAGAAAATCACAGCACATTATATTTATTTATTTATCTTTGTTTGTCTATGCACAGCTATGTCTGTCTTTTTGGCTTGGCAATGTGTCGATATTCTGACAGCGAAGTACGGTATAAATATGTATATGTGTGTATTTATGGAGGTAAGCCTGGATGTTTTGTAGCTTAGCAGATATAATATTTACACTGAAATAATAGTTTGAGTTACAGGTTTGACTGGTTACCATGACCTCAATAAACCCTGTTGATACATACTGTATCATTATTTAATTTAATTTAATTTAATTTAATTCAGCTGTATTTTATTGCTGTTCTTTTTTTAAAGAAAATCTTTTATTCAGCAAGGATACATTTATATGTTACAAAGGACTATTCCATATAAATGCTGTTCTTTTGAACTCTCTGTTCATCAAATAATCCTTAAAAAATGTATCACGATTTCTGCAAAAATATTATTCATTTTCAACTGATAAATAATGAGGAATGTTTCTTGAGCACTAAATCAGGATATGAGAATGATTTCTGAAGGATCATGTGACATTGAAGACTGGAGTAATGATGCTGAAAATTCAGCTTTGTCATCACTGGAAGAAATTACATTTTGAAATATATTCAGATAGAAAACAATTATTTTAAACTGTAATAATATTTTACAGTATTACAGTTTTACTGTATTTTTATCAAATAACACAAGCCTTGGTAAGCATAAGAGACTTTTTCCAAAAACATAAAAACCCCTAAACTTTTAAAGTTGTATAGGCTTTCAAAAGGTGAAATATGTTTATATTTTTCTCTGTCTGCTGCCTTTAACATCATGAAATCCTGAAACAGAGCCTGATGTGACTTTGAGCCCAGGTCACAACTATTGGATGTTTTCCTTGAGTTCATCATCCACTCACAATAGCTTCAGATCCTTCAGGCTGCTGTTATCTGCCGTGCAGAATGAATTTGCCAGGCATGCCATAGATTTAAAGAAGTCATCTTCCTATTTCTTTTCTCTTCCTGTAGCTATGAGGGGCTGGAAAAGAAGCTGAAGGAGGTTTTTACAGAGAGGACAGGAATTTTACGACAACTCTCCAAAACATCAAAGGAGCTGGACAGCATAAAGGGCAACCTACAGGTAAGACCCTTCCCTTCCCTCCATCGGGCTGGCCATGCGATGTTGGGAAAGTTAAAGTGATTTGTTTTCCTTTGAATGTTTAAATAATCCATAGTGCATATTTGTTACATAATTTAATGCGTGCACTTTGAGGGTACTCCAAGGTTTGGCACTAGCTGTAATGCTATTTACGGTATTTCTGTTACTCAGATCTTAGTCTGCTCTTAACATGTTTTGCTTTGCTTTTTATGTTTTGTTGACATTTTTGCTTTCTGACATTTTTAGAAGTATACTTCAAAGGAATATTGAATTATTTAGGGCAGAAGTTTGTTTCTTTTATGAGTTTTCTTTTGAATTTTTTGCATGACTTTTTTTTCCCCACATTTTTTTGTATTTTGTACCTTTGCAAACACCTAAAACAAAAAGAAAAAATTATCAAATTAAATATATATAAATTGAACTATAAATCCAGTAAAACACACATACAGTATCTTGTTTCTAGTAAGTAAAATGTAACACTTTACAATGAGATACAATTTTTTTGACATTAACTAATGCATTATCAATCGACATAATTATTTCTGC
Source organism: Tor tambroides (assembly GCA_021397915.2). Lineage (NCBI taxonomy): Eukaryota > Metazoa > Chordata > Actinopteri > Cypriniformes > Cyprinidae > Tor > Tor tambroides. The sequence goes on along the minus strand of JAFVLL020004166.1, from coordinate 156 downwards.
ATTTATCATTACAAAAAATATTTTTGTCATTAAAAAAAATATTATTGTTAATTATTATTTCATGTTTGTTTCAAAATATAAGTGCAGTTGGAAAAAACCTGCAAAAAAATAAAATAAAATAAAAAATAATTGTGTGTGTATACATGTGTGTGTGTG
>JAFVLL020004165.1:0-81270 GCA_021397915.2 Tor tambroides | reverse complement strand
TTGTCTATATAGTGTATGTACAAGTCATTGGTGTTTGGTGATGAGTTTTTGGCTCAAAGTCTGCATTTACAGTCACACCAGAGCCAGTGTTCAACGATTTATACTCATAGAAATTACTAAAGTAGTCAAACCTGTTCATTAGAAGGGGGCGACCCAATACTTTTGGCAATATAGTGTATCTTCATGGAACATGGTCTTTACTTAATATCCTAATGATTTTTGGCATAAAAGAAAAATCGATAATTTTGACCCATACAATGTATTTTTGGCTATTGCTACAAATATACCCCAGCGACTTAAGACTGGTTTTGTGGTCCAGAATCACATATGATATAACAATGCAAATAAATAAATGAATAAATAAATAAATAAAATAATTATGACTTTTTATCTCACAATTTTTGCAGAGCTGTGTGATGTAAACTTAGAATTGCAATATATAAACTCTCAATTCAAAACACTGAGAAGTCTGAATTTGGAGATAAACTTTCAACTGCAAGCAAAAAAAAAAAAAGTCAAAATTGCTTTTTTATCTTTTAGTTTATACTGTGGAGAGAATTACATCTGTATTGTGAAAAAGATTCTGAGTTCATATCTTGCAGTTTGTAAATTTTTTTTCCAGAATTGTGAGGGGGAAAAAGTTCAGATTTGTTGGATAATTTATCTTTCTTGTTGTTGTTTTATTCTGTGGCTTCTATAATTTTGACACTGACACTACAAGAAAAACCTCTCGAAAGAGGCACATAATATAGTAATGTCAATATATTGCAGGCCCCTGAATCTAATAAAATAATAATCGTATCGCGGCATCTTTTAAGGTATTGGTAACTATCATATCGCTGGCTAAGAGAATCAGTTTACACCCCCTCAGTGACTGAAATACAACACATTTTTAGTTAATGAAAATAATATTTTATTCAACAAGTTCTGATGTTATGTTTAAATATGAAGTGTGCAATTTATGCTCAATTAGTGTCACCAAAAAAAAAAAGGAAAAAATTGAAACTGCCTGCTTGCAATATATGCCCAAGCTTTCAAATCTACATTTACTAGCATAGAGTATACACTTCTGACCTAAAAGATGCAAAGCTTCTCATAATTGCATAACATTTTCATCAAACGTATTATAATTTTATAACATGCCTTTTTTTGGTTCTCATCCCACCATTTGAGAATGTCTTATACAACAATTGGCTGCAGATGCCACACTTACGGTATATCTTATATTTAATCTCCCAGAAAATCGAACTTTTACTTCTCCCAATCAGCCTTTCTTCTTCTAAATGACCTGTATGTGTATGTCCACTACCTTACTGTATTGTGTAACCGCGTCAATGTATTGAGTGTGTGTGAAGTGCTTAATGTCTTTTCTATGGCACATCAGTGCAATATGGACCAGAGCTGTAAGTAAATAATTTGCAGTAATCAAAGTTAATGGAACCCAATGGGAGAGACTTATGCTATTGCAATAATCTCATTTAGCAGACAGCAGATTCAGTGGATAATTGGGCATAAGTAAAATTGAATTCCCCTGCTCAATTACTGAACTATTACGCTTCATATCAGCAAACGCAGGTCAGCTGGATCTCTGACACAGTGAAAACACTAAAGGCGAGTGAGAACTTAGCATCTAGTCGCTCCGTTCACCCAGAGCATCTGTCAAAATACAGCCAAGTCTATGCAATCACCTCATTTCTGGATATGAAAAAGAATATATCAGTAAATTAGCAGAGTAAACCAAATGGATCAAAGCAATCACATCCCAGAAATCATCTGGGTAAACTACATGATTATATTTTGCATTTTTCCTCTAATCACAATAGATTTAGCACAGAACAATTACAACAGTTAAAAAAATGTGAAAACAGATGAAAAATGTGAGTGGTAACAAAGAAAATGTAAGGCTTGCTAGCCGTGAATCACAGCCAGTGTTGGGCACGTTGCTTTAAAAAAGTAATTAGTTATAGTTACTAGTTACTTCTCACAAATAGTAACTGAGTTACATCATTATAAAAGTAACTAATTACCAGGGAAAGTAACTATTGCGTTACTTTAAAAAAAAAAAAAAAAGTCCAAATATGTCAAATAACTTGGATGCCCCCAATATTAAATATGTTAAATGAATGAAATGGACACTAAATAGAATAAATTATTATAAAACATTGTACACAAATCTACACTATTTTAATGTTTCTGTGGGACAATGTGAGAGACACCTATCGAATTCAGTATAAATATCTGACACTTAGCATCAGTCAGTATTATAATATGATATTATGATAATTTAGCATTATATTATGATAGAACTTTAGTCATTAGAATAACCATGTATGAATGCATATTTGTCATGTTGACTGAATTTAGGACTGGTGGTGGTGCTTAAGATATTTTTTGTCATTTAGTGTTTCTATAAAAACAAAGGGGGAAAAAAACCCAAAAATAATAATGATAAGATAACAAAACTGCTAGTAATTCTACTACTAATAACCATAGGCGTCATTTACACTGGGGACGCTGGGGACATGTCCCCACCACTTTTTGAAATGGCTGATTTTGTCCCCACCACTTTCTGAAAGCATTTGGTTAAAATGTTCTTAAAAATCAAGCGAACCAAGAAATGTTAAAGGTTTATTTGCACAAAATAAAACATGCAATGCAGTTTAGATACAGAAAGAAACAACGTACATTGTCCAAAAAAAGTAACTTAAACAAAATAAACTATTACTGATTCTAAAATGACCCAAAAACATGCATGCTACTGATCAGTAATTGAACAAATTCTTGACACAGCAGGCTTCTAATGTCTCCTCCTTCTTCCTCTTGGACATTGTGCAGTTTGAAGTTGCTGTAAATTAGGCTACTGCAGTTCACACGTAAGTTTAAAATACTCTGGCTGACCTCCAGCGTGAGCTTTTCATGACCGTTATTTAGAACTTGTCACTTTATGGTTTCCATGGTGACGCGTCATTGCTTTTCACATGACACACCGCAGCAGCAAATAGGCGCGAATGAAATGACATCTGCTTTTTATGTCATTTTCCTTTTTATTCAAAATATTCACAAATTTGTTAGCTATGGTATTGAAATATCTGATATTTCGATTGTCAAATATATGCAAGTGGAAGTGTTTTGTTGTTTAAACACCTTTATAACGATCGCGTTAGTTGAGCTGTATGCGCGATGGCGCCGCCATGTTAGTTTGTGCCGCAGACGCAGTTCAGGAGAATCGGATCTGTTGATTTACAACATGAATTCATCCACTTCGAAATACATAAAAGTAAGTGGTCAAGAACTGGGAGAAGAATAGAGTAAAACTTAAAGTTACTTACCACAATGTGTATCTGATATGAATAAACGTGCTCCAATTATAATGGAAAGCATTATTATTATTTCTTCCATAGACATCAGTGGTATTTTACAAACTCTAAATGTATTGTTTTTTAGTACTTGGTGTAACTTATATGTCTGAAAACCTAAAATAAACATTATGTTGTTGAAAAACACTGAAAGTCGGATATATGACAGCTCTGAGCAGGGGCGTCAGCGCGCGAAAGCACATTTGAATTGAGCAGTTGATCACGTGATGCACTGACCGTTCTAATCACACCGGCGTTAGTTCTTCTTGAAGATCAATAAAAAATTGGCTGTGTGTGTGTGTGTGTGTGTGTGTGTGTGTGTGCGTGCGTGCGTGCGCGTGTGCATGCGAGAGAGGGCCTATAAAGCATCTTATAGTTTGATTTTATAGTGGGGTTTTGTGGCATACATAATGACAGTATTTATCACGGCACTTTATATTGGTTACACAGGATGTGCGAGTAGAGGAGGATTTCACATTTTGTGGATTTGGTTCTAACTGCACTGCATTCTATGTGGTTGCAAATCCATTGTTTTAATTTTATCTGGTGTTATTTGATGCAGATATGTTGGTGTTGTATGCTTATGGTGTTTTCTTTTACATATGTAATGAATTTCATTGTAATCATTGACTTAACGCTGCTGTTTTCATAGTATGGTGCTTGCAATTGTCTGCTGGGCTGGTGTTGCAGGGACTGTTACATGTGCAGTCGACATTGTTGAGGGTTTTATGCTGAGTATTTTCGTGTTGTTGACTGGTCTACGCTATGCCCATTTTTGATGCGCCGTTATTCAATATTTTCCCCGTCCTGCTGTAATGTTTTTTCATCTGATCTTTTGTCCCCACCACTTTTCAACACAAACTGACGCCCCTGCTAATAACAATATAAAACGCACTAAGGATTAATGAGCTGCTGGGTGCATGAATATTAATCACGTTGTTCATGTCAGTCAATTGATTTGTTGAACAAACAGGGACCACAATAGGAGAGGGCCAGCCAATGAGATTGTCGTTTGCGCATTAGTTCCGCCCACAACCAGAGAAACCGGCAGTTCTTAAAAAAATTCCAAAGGAACTCGATTATTCTGACAGGAAAATACAACAAAGAATATCGTTTACATGTAGCGCGTCAATTCTGCATGGTATGTAAGACTCTCTTGCTCTGTATCTTTCTTTGTGTGTGTGTGAGAAAGCGACGGCTAGACGTGCGCCTTCAGCTTCACACTAGAGTTTACGGTACGTCAAATACTGCACACTGCGCATTCAGATGAACTGAAAAATTAAACGGAGTGTCTATTTACACTAAGTGCAAATAGCCCGTCTTGTTCTACTACTTCAGTAGCAGATACAGTGGCGCAGGTGGTAAAATGCGTGCTTTTTGACGCGAGCGACCCGTGTTCGAGTCCACCTTTTGCCGAACTTTTTTTTTTTTTATCTCATATTGCATCGAAAAGGCATTTTTTAAATAAAAATGAAGGAAATAATCAAAAAGTTGAAAATAAGTGTATCGGGTAGGGTTAGGGTAGGTGCATTTAATATGCATTTAATAATTTGAATTAAAATTATAATACGTTATTATTGCGTACTGTTTTATAATGTACGACAATACTGAGGTGCAGATAATTGCCACTATTTGCAATAAGTAGTATAAATAGCAGAACATCTTGCTATTTTAACAGTGTAAATAGAATCTATAGCTATTTGCACTTAGTGTAAATAGCATCTTTAAAAATACTGCTATTTTCACTTGGTGTAAATAGAACGCATTGCTATTTGCACTTAGTGTAAATAGTAGCCTATCTATCGCTAAAAAAATATGATATTTGCAATTAGTGTAAATAGCATTTAATTGCTATTTACACTGAGTGTAAATAGCATCTATTGCTATTTGCACTTAGTGTAAATAGCATCTATCGCTATTTACACTGAGTGCAAATAGCCGCTGCCAAAATTAAATTATAATAATATTATAATAAATTATAGTAACGCCGCATTTTATTGTAAGTAATGGTAACGGCGTTGTAACGGGGGAAACAGTAATTCGTTTGATTACTTGTTACTAGAAAAAATAACGCCGTTAGTAACGCCGTTTATTTCTAACGCCGTTATTCCCATCACTGATCACAGCCGTGCTGATATACAGCCATATCAACTACGAGTATGATATTGGTTTTTACAACAGTTCGACGACACAAGTGTTTAAATAAAAAAGATGGAGTATCTTTAAAAGCCCTCTTTTGTGCAGAACTTCCTTCCGCCATGGATTCAAATCTAAATTTGACAGTTGAGTCCAACCAGGCTCAGTCCGGGGGCCAGTTCTCTTCTGGACAGATGAACCAGCAGGTTGTTCCATGCTGCAGCAAAGTTAGATTGTGCAGAGGACTCTGGATCTGGATCCTGTGGTCTTGTCCCGATGGCCGTCTAGGTGACGAGGTCTTCACTCGGGACAAGACCACGGAAACCGGATGAGTCCTCTGCACAATCTAACTTTGCTGCAGCATGGAACAACCTGCTGGTTCTTTTCTCCATTCTGTCACCGATGGAGTTTTGGTTCCTTGCCGCTTTCGCCTCTGGCTCCAGCGATATATTCGACTTGATTGCAAAGATACTATTTAAACTGAAATGAGCAGGACGATGCCATCACTGAATGCAATGATGAACTGCCTTTAAATGAAAAGCGGAGTGATGCAAATGGTGAAATGGTTGGAGTTCTCTTATCACTAGAATATCGCACTCCTGGAAAAGTCTCTCAGCCAGTAAGATTCAAGGACCAGAAAGAACAGTTGTATGTGTGTGTGTACTACAGTACTATATATATCTAAAAAACAAGAACAACATCAGGGTGAGTACATAAATACTGAATTTTCATTTTTGTGTGAACTTTCATATAGACAATCACAGAGAAAACAAGTTGTTAATAGGTAGATAAACTCCAAGTGGAAGAAAGCCATTGTTTACTAATTGTGATGCATGGCAGTGTTTATAGGTATATTCATTCATTTATCAGATAATTTTTTTGCCTTTCAGAAGCAGTTCAAACCTTCAGTACTGGGGGAATCATGTAGATCCTATCTATTAAATACGCTAAAAACAGCGTTGACCCTATTGATTCACAACATCTCAAACACACAGAGCTTTCATTACCCAGTGGGGACATTTACTTTTAGCAGAAGCTTTGAGTTTGGTGGGTCTGTAGCTAAGAAGTTATTTTCTAAACGATCATTAGCAATCACTAATACAACACATCATCTGAAGTCCTATTCTGATAGTAGGCTACTAGTTTTCTAGATAACCTTTTGTTTCGCAGAGAGACTTTTAATCCCATCCGAATTTGCCATGTCTGTGGTTTTCGACTAAATTAATGATTTGAAAACGTGAATATCTGCAATGGCTGATATTGTGATACCCTAAGCCTTTGAGTATTTTGACCTACCTGAGCAACCGTTTGCGTGCCAATATTGCGTGCAGCACCTTTAAATATTAAAGGCATCCGACGAAGAAAATAAATAAATAAAAAAAACATAATAAGGAGCGCCAAATCACAGAAACTTTGTATCAGCGTCAGGTACAAAAACGAATCAATCAGTTAAATGGGCCTAATTCATGTTACGTGATGCAGCCACAGATTATGAACCGTCCTAATCGGTACATAATCAGACATCTGATGAGAACTGTCACCCAGCTGTTGCTTAAAACTAACCAATCCCATCTAAATAGAAGGCTTATAGGGTTTCTCTTTCTGTCTGCCTTTCTTTCTTTGCTCATTGTCACTTTTGAAATAAGCGACTGCTAAATGAATAAATGTAAATGTATGACTAAAGGCTAAACCTGGCCTGCAGGTTAATTCATAGTGTGTAGTTTTTCTTTGCTCTAGGTTTGTGGTGCCTCATGATGGACTGTAATAAAATGGATTTTAATATCAATTTCACGTATAATGTTTTTTCTTTTGAATTAATACATTTTGATGTACTACGTACACATACTGCATATTAACAAAGCAAAGCTTTCCAATGTCCATCTAGAGCATTATTTTTTTATCTGTAAAATTTCAGAAATCTTCATTTCCATAAGAAATGTGTAGGCTATTTATCAGATTTTGCTCGTTTATAGCTCAGAACACTTAGTGAGTTCTCAGTTATGCTTCATTTAAATATTACTTTTGTCTCAGATGTTCTTTCCTAAAATTTATCAATCTTGAAAGAATTTGAGCAGGATTGAGATTTTCAGCTTCTGAATGCAGACTGGTATTCTGTTGACATTTCTTCTGAACTCTAGAGGAGAAATATGAGATTATGAGGTCTTTGTATCAAAAGAAACATCTGAGGGTTAGTAAACATAATCAAAATTGTGGTGGTGAGCATTACTTGTGGAATATTGTGATATTTTATCAGCTGTTTGGACTCTTATTCTGACGGCACCCATTCACTGCAGAGGATCCATTGCTGAGCAAGTGAAGCAATGCTTTTCTCCAATACATTTCTCCAAATCTGATGAAGTAACAAACTCATCTACATCACGGATGACCTGAGGGTGAGTAGATTTTCTGCTAATTTTCATTTTTTTGGGTGAACTATTCCTTTAATTCAAAGTGCCAGAAAGAGGGTGATTTTTATTATTATTATTATTATTTAAAAAAAACCTAACTAATATTGAAAGTGGACTTAATATGAGTATGTATAAATATAAAATATGAGCTCTGAACATATTTCAAAAATGTGGCAAACTTAAATCCCCCTGCCAAACCCCTCCTCCCCCATAAACAAAATTAAAAATGAGCAGCTCTCATACATCAAAGTCTTTTTTTTCCAATCTTTACCTTTGATTTACCCTCATATGCCCCTGTATCTATGCCCTCTGCACTTTTCTGTCAATTTCATGATGAAATTCTCCTTAAACCCCAAAACTGTAAGTGTACGCAGTTCACTGAATCCATGCCATCCAATAACCAAATGTATTTAAATCATCATTTAAAGTAATGCCGCTCTGCTCCCTTTACCCAGGACTCCAGAAAAATCAGACGGGATGGAGAGGGACGCAAGCTTAAGGCAGCTTAGTTCCCTGAAAAGATGTATTTAATCTTAAGATATTAGGCCGGGTTATTTTTACTTACCCTCGGCCCGTATTAAAAACATTTACTTGAAGATTTTAGTGAATGAAACAAATGAAATGAAAGCGAGTGGGTGATTTTAATCAAGGAGAGCAGCGGCGAGTCCAGCGCTGAGGGTTTAACAGATGTCAAACAAGTCTCGCGGAGCTCCATTAGTAATATGAAGGGTGCATGAGATGATTAAATGTTATTTAAAGAAAGTACAAGAGAAGATAAACTCCTGTCGGAGGGGGGCCTGCTGCTCCTTTCAGCGGCGTTTAAGCGGAAGGAGAAGTGATGTTTGTTTAACATCGTCTCATTGCTTTGACCTCTCTCGTTAAAATGGGAGAGTACACTAAGCTGTTAATGTTGTGTCTCAGCCGCCCTCTTTTCACACACCAAGAGCTTCATTTAAATAACTTACAGGTCCAATTAGATGGGAAATTAAATTGTCATTATTTAAGTGGGTGACAAGCAGAGGAAGTGACAGGAAGGAGGCAGGAGTGGTTTGTGTCCCTTGAGGCCTGCTGTAGTTACACTTATGAATTTGGGGGGAAGCGGCGCTGATAATGACACACAAGCCCATGTGTTTGGAAACTCGACAGAGGTGCAGATTAAATTCAAATTACGCAAAACCATTATGTTCAAATATACTCATTAATTTGTTTATTTTGAAGAATATGTAATTGTATTGGTACTTAATTTAGCATTCAATAATAATATTAACGAACCATATTGCATTCTAATGTTTGACTATGACTAAGGGTTTTATTTTTTTTTAACAATCCATGAATAACATCTATTGGATAAAACTAGTTTCCTTTCTTTCTCTTTCTTTTTGTCTATAATTGTTACAGACTTTGGGATATTTTATTGTATAGTTTATAATACAGAGTTGATGTTAAAACAGAGCTGTTGTGGAAGATGGCTTTTACATTACCTTTTATACATATATATATATATATATGTGTGTGTGTGTGTGTGTGTGTGTGTGTGTGTGTGTTTTATATATATATATATATATATATATATATGTGTGTGTGTGTGTGTGTGTGTGTGTTATATATATATATATATATATATATGTGTGTGTGTGTGTGTGTGTTATATATATATATATATATATATATATATATATATGTGTGTGTGTGTGTGTGTGTGTGTTATATATATATATATATATATGTGTGTGTGTGTGTGTGTGTATGTGTGTGTGTGTTATATATATGTGTGTGTGTGTGTGTGTGTGATAACAAACAGTCTTAAAAAACAGCAGACAATTTATCATATAATCTGCAATTTATGTATCAAAACTGTAATGACAACCAGTCCAAGTTTCCCCATATATATTTATTTTTGCAATTTTTAAATTTACATTTTAATGCATAAAAGTGTTAAATTAGATAATTATTTTTTATTATTTTAGTAAGATATGCTTTAAAAAGCAAACAAACTCTAGGCTACATTCCTTTGATCGAAAATACAGTAAAACAGTAATATTGTGAAATATTATTACAATTTCTACTGCAATATTTTGTGCAATATTTTAAAATGTAACGTGATGCAAAGCTGTATTTTCAGCATCATTACTCGTCTTCAGTGTCACATGATCCTTCAGAAATCATTCTAATATGCTGATTTGCAGCACAAGAAACATTTATAATTAATGTTGAAAACTTTTTTTCTGCTTAACATTTATGCTTTAAAAATGATTTATTCATTTATTCAAATGAATGCATCCTTTCTGAATGAAAGTACTACGTTCTTTCTTTTAAGTGCTGATCTCATACTTCTGAACAGTAGTATTTATCTGAAGTCATTTATATACATTATTTATTGACTGATTGATTCTCCGATCACGGAGGTTAGCCGATGGGCCGCTGCGGTCCCTGTCCTGTCTGCATACACTGCCACATCTCCGCCATAAAGCTGATGGAGGGAGTGAAATCAGAAATTGACAGTGATCTCTGACCCGAGCATCTGTGCTGCTGCGCTGCTGTCTGTGGTCAGTCTAAGGGCCGGTAACACTTACAGGAACCCCTCACGACTGACCTCAGACCTCAGCCACGAGGGCCACTGTCTCACCGGGGGATAATTCGACTCTGTAGGGGCAGCGTATGGCCACTTAGATCATTGTAGAAAGCATTTTATATCTTATATATCCACAGATAGTTATTTTTGATGGAGAGTCAAACCAGATGTTTATAAATTACCAAACCAGTGCCTATTTCTGATGCATGAAAGAATTAAATACCAGTAAAATGTACTTTTGATGTGTAAATAACGAATAATTAAAATTTTACTAAGTAAATGCTTCAGCTGACTCATATTTAATTTCTAGTGCATTCTATTTGTATTGGTGGAATTTAAATTAAGCTGTTAGAACTGATGTTTAATGCTGTCACCTCTATTGAAACTAGGGGATAAGTTAATCAAATTTAATTGAATAAAGTTATGTATGATGTGATTATATATGCACTACTGTTCAAAGGTTGTTGTTTTTTTTCGGTCAGTAAGATTCTGCTCAACGAGTCTGCGTTTATTTGATCAAAAATACAGTAATAGAACAGTAATATTATTACAATTTAAAATAACTGTTTTCTATTGCAATGTAATTTATTCCTTTGATGCAAAGCTAAATTTTCAGCATCATTCAGTGTCACATGATTCTTCAGAAATCACTCTAATATGCTGATTTGCTGCTAAAGAAACATTTCTGATTATTATCAACGTTGAAAACAGTTGTGCTGCTTCATATTTCTGATAAATAGAAACATTAAAAGAACAGAATTGATTGGAAATAGAAATCTTGTAACATTATGAATGTCTTTACTGTCACTTTTAATCAATTTAATGCATCCTTGAATAAAATTATTAATTTTTTAAATATATATGTACTTACTAACCCTAAACGTTTTAACAGTTGTTTATATATTATCACATTATATATCATTTTAAACACACACACACACTGTACATATTTAAAAAATATATTCCCTAAAAGCTTAATGCTCCTTTTTTAGATTTACTGCAGTAAAACAACTTCAAAATAGCTTCCTCAGCCCTGATAACACAGCTTCATAATGTTTTCTCCAACGAAAGAGGTGGCCTTCAGCTAAATTAAATTTTGAAGGTGAAAACTTTCTTTTGGCTCTCTCAGACAGTGATATAAACCTTGATCGTGGAGAGCCTGGATAAAAAAAACAAGACCAGAACTTTTCCACTCTGTCACGGCCTCCGTTTGTCTCTCTCAGAGTGATTTTTTACATCGACCCCAAGAAGAAAAAAAAAGGGCCCACAACCGGCAAATTGAAAATCCATTTGTTGAACAAGTACCTCTCACTTACAAAAAAGAGCAGGGGCTGTGTTTGAGGAATAATATGACATGTGTGCTAATAGCGCGCTTTCTACAGAGCCATCTGTCTGAGGGAAAGGTCAGGAGAAGATGGCAGGTGATGGAGAGAGCGAGAGAGGGGGAGAAAAACAAGTCAAATGTACAGCGACAGGCGAGGGGCGGCGTGACATCACATGAATGTCATAATTGAGCGGCACTAAATCGAGAGGCCCACTTTCGATGTGTCAATAAACAAGTTCAAGGTGACACGGCGGATCAATACAGCACGACAAGAACCATCCGACAAATTTACTGCGGTGTAATTGGGTGCAAAATGACTCAACTCAACCTTCACGCCGCAGAAAAAACAAGAAAAAAAAAAAAAAGAGAAAAAATCTCAGAGCCCGCCGTCGCCCTCCGGCAACAGTTTGTACATGTCACATATGCCTTCAGGTGGCATTGGCAGACAATAATGGATTTTGTTTTGGTGTTTTTGTTGTGTGTGTGTGTGTGTGTGTGTGTGTGTGTGTGTGTGTAAAAGACAATAGAAAAAAGGTAGAAAGAATGTGTGTGTGAAGCAGGAGCTGAGCATTACAGGAAGAGTTCACCAAAAATTAGATTTCTGTCATTATTTACCTACTTGCATGTCAATACTAAACTATATTCTATTAAACCATAAAATATAAAGAAACACTTTTTTTTTAAAAGGTTAAATATCTATCCATTGACCATATCTATCATAATAGAAACAAACAAACAACAATTTATGGTGGATTTTGGTGTTTTTAAAAATATATATACTTTAAACATTCTCATTTTGTGTTCCACAAATGTCATTTATGGTGACTTATGGTGGTTTTCTGTGATTTATTTATTTATTTTTTGTAAAAGATATTTTAAAGAGCTCCTTAAATGAAGAGTTCATTTGCAAAAACAGATAACTCCGTTTTTAACAATTTTCAAAAATCATGTTTTTTTCATTGTGCATACCAATTAATCTCAATTAAACTGCAGTCGGGTTATTTTGATTAGGTAAAAAAAAAAAAAAAAAAAAAAAAACATACAGCTAACTAACACAAAGCACAATAAAAACATGACAATATAATAAAAAACATGATTTTTGATAATTAAAAAAACGGTAATAAACTCTTCAAATATTCTATTTTTTATTCCACAAATAAAACAAATAAAATATAAAATAAAATACAGTAAGATAAAATTTAAAAATCTAACATAAAACATAGATTATAATAAACTGTATAGATTATAAAAGTATTTTTAAAGATTTTTTTTAAAGAGCCCCTGAAACATTCTCATTTTGATTCCTAAAAATAAAATAAAATAAAAAAAAAATTAAATAAAATAAAAATATCAAAATAACAGCTTATGGGGTTGTAATGACATAAATGTAATTGTTTTTTATGGTGACTTATTGTAGATTTTTAGTGTGTTTTTTAAAGATATTTTAAAAAGTTCCTTGAACACTCTCAGCTGTCCACAAATAAAATAAAATACAATTAAATAAAATTAAATAAGAGTATAGTACAGGTTTGGTTTGGAATGACATGAGAGTGAGTTAATTTCATTTTTGGGTGAGCTATGCCTTGCGTACACACACACACACACACACACACACATATATATATATATATATATATATGTATATTCTTTTTTTCTTTTTTTTCTCAAAACTGCATAGACAAGCGTTCTATTAAGGAACAATGAAGATACAGGATTCTCTCACACAAAAAGTAATTGCAAAATGAAAAGGCTGTATCAAAACACATCCATATTGATATTGACAAAAAGCTGCCATCTTGTATGAGGTAATCATAACTTCTCATTCACAGCGCTGCTATCATGTGGAGCAGGTATATTGTTGGGCCGCTAACGAGATGACTGTAATTGATTTTTGGGGAATAGAGTCATTAACCTCAAATGTCAGCACCTCCTCCTCAAGTGCTGAGATATTGATCCGCTAATGCAGCTTCAATAGAGGCTGATGTTTAAACAGGGATATAAACACGACTTTGACTCGCCAATGAATAGATCACCTGCTTGTATCGTCTTCCAGAACTTCAGTGAGAAATAAAAAAATTACATTGAAATGAGGGATGAAAAACTTCACTTGGTCTAAAACTTCTCTCTCTCTCTCTCTCTCTCTCTCTCTCTCTCTCTCTCTCTCTTTTAATGGAAGTTATAAAGTATTTTAGGAGCATTCAACTGATCATTCCTAATGGTTATTAAAGGATATTTAGAGTTCAATACTCAATTGACAGCATTTGTGGGACGCTTATTACCATAAAGAATCATTTCAGCTCATCCCGTCTTTTTTTTTTTTAAGAAAAAAGTGAGGCACTTAAAATGAAGTGAATGGGGCCAATTTTAAAAGGTGAATCTTAATTTAACAAAAGTATTAAATTGATTGTTCTGTTCAAACTTGTATATTATTTCAGCTGATAAAATGTGGCATTTTTATGGTCTTAGACATTATCATCAGTGTAATTTAAGTATCATTAGTATTACTGTTTGTCTTAATATTTTTGAATTGGATTTTATATTTTCTGTTTTCATTTTAATTTTAGTTCAAGTTTGAGTAATTTTGTTGTGTTTGTCATTTTTTATTAAGTTTTATGTATTTTAAATTATTTTAGTATGGCAACTTTAAATGAAATTTGAGAAATCAAGCAATTTTTAAAAAGTTTTTAAATATTTTTATTAGATTTAATTTCAGTTAATGAATGTATTTTATTTCAAGCAATGAATGTGTTTTTTAATGATTTTCATTTTAATTAATGATAATTAATGATAATAACAAAAATTGGATATATTGTAACTATTGATAAGCATACTTCATCTAAAATAAATTCTGCTACTATTCTTTCATTTGAACCCCATATTACATCATCTTTTCCATAAACCAGAAAATGAGATATTTTGAAGAATGTTCATACTGCTGTTTTCCATAGACTTTACAACTCACACAACAACAACAACAATATTGCATGTATATGAGTCATGGACTATTTTTATGGTGCTTCTTTGTCATGTTTCAGAGTTCAACAGCCTCAACTGCCTTCGCTCAACAGACAAAAGAAAGTCATATAGATTTGGAACGGCATGAGGGTGAGTAAATGATGACAGAATGATCATTCTGGGATGAACTATCCCTTTAACTGAGACGTTATATCCTTGTTTGGTTACGGAGCATATTGGCTAATCTGTGACATTTGCAATTTTCCATATCAAATGATCAAAACAAACTATATGGAAGTATAGTTTGTCAGAAGTTGGACTAAAGCCACGGATCTCATCAGCAGCTACGCTAATATTCGCTACATGTAAACATCCTCTGCCAATGTGGGGTGAGGATATGAACTCTCAGCATTTGATGGATTAGTGACATTTCCAAAGTAAAGCACATCTGAGGCTGCCCTCACCATGTGGTCTATGTGGGTTTAAACCCAAGCTGGGAGAAACGTGTAACTGATATCTTTGTGTCATGGAGCATATCCGGCATGCGGCGCGCTGACAGCCAGCGAGTGATGGCTGATGCTTGGATGTCTGTCTGTGTGTGTGTATTTTCTGCTGTGTGTTCCATTGTCTCAGTGGCATTTGCTCTTGATGATAGCTAGAAGGAGCCCGGGGCGACCCGGAGGTGCAGGCTACAATCAAAGGTCCTCTGACACCGCTGAGAATCATCACAGCTTGATGATAACCTGACTACCTTCAGGTAATCCCACGCAAGTGATAGCTGCGCAAAACTTTCCCGCCGTAGAGATGGAGTCTGAGCCGTCCGGGTGGGTTAAATACGATAACCTTCTGATTGATGGGCACATTTGAGCATTGGAGGAGGTCTTTATGACTTCAGCGGCGTCGTGTGGGGGTATTTTCGGAGAGAAGGTGAATGAATTAGTATCTGTGTGTTTGCTATGCTCTTCTCTGCCATGAACATATGGCATTAAGTCATGTTTACAATGAATAAATCTCATCGGTGCCATTAATCCCAGAAGATGATGGCAAAACAGAAAGTTTATATAAATGCTTTGACACAGATATCAAACATAATTTAGTAGGGTAATGTCCACAATTAAAGAAAAAGAAAAAAAAGTTCTTAGAAATTTACTTTTGCTTACAAAATGTAAATGCAAATTTTTAAATGTAATAATTATTTTACACACACACACACACACACACATATATATATATATATATATATATATATAGATATATATATATAGATTGTCAGTTTTAATTCGTTTATTCTCTATTGTCATTTTAATTTTAGTTAAAGGGTTTTTTTTATTATTAAAATGAGAAGTTTTGCCTTGGCAGCTAGCTGAAATAAAATATTTATTTATTTATTTATTTATTTATAATTATTTTATTTAGAATATTTATTTATTTATTTTAAATATTTCATTTCAGATTTATTTCAAGTAACAGATTTTTTTTCCTTAACTTTAGTTTTAGTTAACTACAATAACCCTGATTTACTGACTAAAATGTCATGAGGTGTAACCATCAAGTAAAAAGTAATAATAACATATTTCCTTACATCTTGAAAACATGCAAACATACCTATCTTAATAATTATTTTCAAAAATGTTTTAAATGTATTGTTCAAAATAAAAAGTATTATTTATTTGTATTTTATGACAAATTTATGAATTAAATAAATGTAATAGAATATAAATAAATGTATAAATATCATTATGTTTTTGAAGAGTTGCACCACATGACATTTTTAAAACATAGTAACCTTTTTTTAAAAGGTTGAATTTTCTGATATTCGAACTCTTATTGATGATGATATCTGTTATATAATTTCATGTTTGTTGCATGTTGGTTGGGCCTGAAAAAAAAAAATAAACAGATAAATAATATTTTTTCTTTTCAATTTTATAATTTTAATTAGGCATTTCTTTTATAATCAAAGCGGCAACAAAAATCAGTGCATCATATAGGAAAAAAAAGTCCAGATTTTGTCTTGGCCTAGTAAGAAAAAGCTAGATAAAGGTTTCTTAAATTTTTTGGCAATCTGGACCCAGCCAAAGGCCTAATGTCAATCGGGAAATAGAAGAGGAAATAGAAAACTATTGACAAGTTTCCTACAGCTGTGTTAACACTTGGGAATTGTATGCAATATTTATTGCGGTTTGTTTTGGGCCCTCCAATAGTGGCTTTGGTTAAGATGGCAGGTATTGTTGGGGGGTTGGATGGACCCTGCTGAGGGCAAGCATTGTAAATGTATAACATCTTGGAATGCACAGACCATATCTCCCCCCTGAGCAACTCCCCCATACACCCTCCCTTCTGCCCCCAACCCCCTTCTCCTCCAAAACTACTGGTGTGTGAAATATGAAAGAGACATGTTGTCTTTCAATTTGTCCAATATACCTCACAGGTGGGCTCCAGGTACACGGCCCCTCAGTGGCTGAAAAATGACTGGTGAAGTGCGAGGTGACTTTGATGAACCTCGCCACTCCCGGCCCTATCATTCTTTTCCATCTGGCTTCCTCGGCTGCCGCGCGGACAACGCTCTGGAAATTTGTCTTATTGAAGTGAAGCTGCGCTCCGATTCCTGCCGACTCCGAGCCAACTAATGAACAGGCGCTTAGAGTTCACTTACCCGCCCCTCATGCTGCCAAATCTGGGCATGACGGCACATCGTTCGTCCTCCTGGCTGCTGGTGCGTGGTGTGTACCACAGGGCTACGTTATAGGGCCGCTATGTTTCTCAAAGTATCAGAATTAGGATATATCTTCATAATTTGATATTTTAACCAATTCATTTGGAGCAATTGTCTTAACTAAACATCAGTAAGGTCTGTCTGAAGGTGTGACACTTTTGGATGTGTATTTTTAAGGGGTTTTAAGTCTTAATTAAAGGGGCCTAAACCTTTCATAATTGACACTCTCATTCATATATTGAAGTAAAAGTCCACATTATTAACTTGATTTTCTTTGCACAGAAGCATTTGATGCAGCAAAATTACTCCTTTTAAATAGTTTCAGTACAAACAGCTCTTCCCTTAGCCATTGACACGGTTAGCGTATCTGACACTGAAAGACCATTAGCATCTTGCACGGTTTAGACTTTATCCCGCTGGTCTGTTTAATCCTCTCCTTGTAAACCCCAGTGAGCAGACGGTGGGACATAGAGGATGTGATTAAGTTGGAGTGATCTCCAGCAGGGACTGGATTAAACTCAATAAGAGTCTCTTAATCCAGCTAAGCAGCGGTTGACCCGACTAAGCTCTCTGCTCTTTTACCAGCTCAGCCAGTGAAAGTCTTCACCTCAAGAAATCATTACAGTTCACACCTAGTAAACACATTGTCAGCAAAAAGGTAATGTAGGAAGATTGTATTGATGTAAAAAAGGGCAGGAAGTAAAGTCGGTGTCAAAACACTATGTCCAAAATAACTTACTTTACTTAAGTGTTAACACACTTATTGAAAAAACATACCTCTGGTGACATTTCTGCAAATTGATATTACGTTACACTGCATTTTACGACTGTTGTTGGTTGTTGTGCATATAGCGGCAGTTCGGAAATAAAATGTCCGGTAAGTCTAAAACGAAACCCAAACCTACATATATTTGTTGTTAACAAAAGCAACCATGAGATAAAAACACTTTTTCTGAAGCAACCATTTCAGTTCGCTTCTTTTTGAGAAGGTGCAATGGTGAACCAGGTGCGCTACTGAGCAAGTTTACTACTCATACAGGCCATACATATGGAGCTAGTTTTGTGATGGAATCATCAAAATGTATTACTTTATAAATCATTTATAAATCATGATTTTTGGGGTCATAAAGTATTGTACAAGGAACTGTGTCTTTACTAATTGATCATTTTCATGATTTGTGTGAAAAGGAACAAAAGTTGGTGTTTTACTGCCTCTAGTGTTCATTTCATCTGGAAACTGCAGTGAATTGTATGTATAGCAAAAATGAAGATAGAAGCACATATTTCCAGTGAGTTTGCTGTGTTTGCGCTGTATCTCTATTGTATGAATTTTCTGATAGGCACTCCATTTCCATTATGTAAGGAAAGATGAGACATCCGGGTATTTAAAGTGCACTTCTTCTTAATGGACGCTCACTCAGTGACTTGTTTAGTAAGATTTGAGATTTTTTATCATATGTTAATTTAAAGAATCTTTTTTCAAATTATTTACTGTATTTGTGTGTTTGTTTGGATTTATTTTGTGTTTATAATTCTTGGCCTTGGATGCTGATACGGCAATAAAAATAAATACCTACTACTCTTCTTAACGGAATTTTCGGTGTGAACACACTATTTAAGCTATTTACACTCATTTACTATTTTTCCTAAAAAAAATAGAATATATAAAGATAGCATAGATTAGTGCATAAAAATGCAAATGCTAGCAACTTAGCAATGGCAGGAAAGATTTGACTTGATTTGGAAAAAGTAATTAATTAGCTACAAGCTACAAAATTAGCTAACTACAATGAAGCTATAAGGGGACAAATCTTTTAAATATAAAATTGTGTAGTATATGACATAAAATAGCATTAAATGAAATTTCCCTCTATTTACTGAATCTATATTGAATATATATATTTGAATCTATTTTCTAAATGCATGATTCATCCATACATATTCTGACCTCATGATGTTTAATCCAAACATCATAACTCAGTCTTCTAGTGATAAAGATAGACGTCTCTCTGGTGATGTTTGCAGGACTTTCTCAATCATTTAATCAACTTAAACTTCACCTCTTCAAGCTCATGTTAATCTGTCTCTACTTTGAGTGTCACGCCCACATCCAATCAACATCCAATCAAACAACTGATGCAGAGAACCAAGTCACCGCCTAACATTTTTTTCTTTTTGATAATCCATTTGATGTATGTCACAATACAGAAGAACAGATCTGTCGCAGCTTCCATTTCATCGTGACTTTTAAACAAACCTTTTTTTTTTTAAGAATGACAATTCAGGTGACAGCATTAAACTCATATATATAAATGTACACTAACATCAAAGTAATAAAAGTAAACAACATGCATATACAGGTAAATGAGTGTTTCCCTTTCATCTTTTTTTTATTGTTAGTCATGTGGGATCAGGCGTAGCTGAGAGCATGCTTTACGATCTTATTGCTCTCTGTACGACTAAACTAAAGGAGTTTCTCCATTAATACCCGAGACCATCTCGAAAACAAGCCAGTGCATTACACAAATGAAAAAAGCGACAGTAACCAAGGGAAGAGGTAGGGAGGGGGTGTGTACTGGACATTATTTAAGTGTTCTTGTAAGCCATCTAAGATATTAATGTTGCAAAGCTACTTATGAATATTTAAGAACATAAAAGCAAGATAGACTTGTGCAACCCAGATGACCACAACTCTACGGGGAGAACATCTCCTGAACATTTATGATGGATTTTAAACACTATAAAAACAATCAGGGTGTTTATGACATTAAAGAAGAGGCTGGAAAAAGGAGGGAAGGCTTATTGTTGTCTTAAAAGCTTGCAGCTCTAAGTAATGCTGTTCTGTGTAAATAAATCTGAATATGATCACTGACCACCGAACACTAAGCAGAGGTATTGACTTTTTAACAATTAAATGCCATAAAACAAAATGAAAGTTGAGAAAAAAAAAATTACCTGGCGAGTATAAAACAGCAAAAAAAAAAAAAAAAAAAAGTAAGTAAATAAATAAATAAACACTTTTGATTAAAAAAACAGTAAATAAATAAATAATTTTAATTTATGTGTCATTGTACAGTCTTGTTTATCTTTTGTCGATCATTTTTGTTTGAAAAGAAAGCTGCTACATTAACAAACACAGAAAGCATAAAAATGCAAAGCAATTAAACAAAACAATTTTAAAAATCTAATTATGAGGTTCATGAATACATTCATGAAATTTAAATGATTTTCTTTACTGTGTTGATAAAGGATAAGATTTTTTTAAACTCTACAGCCACATACTGTATAATAAACACAAACAAAATTGCATTATTAACCAAAATTGGTTATATTGTACATATATACTGTACATATTTAACATTATTTTTAACTAAAAATAAAAATGTAATTACTAGAAATTAAACATTACCTAACTAGTTTAAGGCAACATTTTCATTCAATTTAGGTTGAAGTACTAAAATAACAAACTTTATATATATATATATATATATATATATATATATATAATATGCCTATTTAAGTCGGGATGCATATTTGAAAAAAAAAAATCTAAAAATGACTGAACAAGCAAATGTACTGCAACTTTAACTAAAATGAAAACAGAAAATATAAAATCAAATTCAAAATATTAAAAACCATATATCAATGATACTAAAATAACACTGATAACACTGATGCATTATTTCTTTTTTATTTACTATCCTTTCCCCCCATTTTCTGTTATTTCTTATTATTGTTTGCTAATATTTTATCCATGATAACGTGATTCATGTCTTTAGAATTAGCATTAGTTCATTTTCACAGAAGTCCAGTACTTCGAACTACGGGACTAATTCAACTAAACATCTTCAGCAATACCAGCATGAGTTTTGGTGGAGTTTTAGGTCTCTGCTCCCTCATTCTGTTCAACCATCCACTAAACAACAGCCCTTTTCTCAAAATATAAAAAGCAGCATAAAGTCTAAAAGGCTCTTTGTCTGTGACCTTATCGACATCACTGCCAAAACACTTGCCCTCACACAGCCCAGAATTGAACTTCCTGGATTACTCTTAGACCCTGAAATGTAAAGTATTCCTCCTGCATTAAGTTGTATTAGCGATAAAGAGCTGCACTTTTAATCTGTCCTTGATGAAGAAGCAATAATACAGTACATGTACAGGAAGAGACCGCATTACTGATGATTATACATCCATATACTTTCAGAGATGTAACATGAAAAAGAATCAGATTACTGTTTTTCATTTAAGAAAATTGTTTTGTGTGTGTGTGTGTGTGTGTGATATAGGTCAACCTATAATTTCTTTTAATTTAATCATTTACATGAATAAGACAGCATCTAATCAGGCCAGCATAGCATTCATGAAATGAAACATCAGCTCAAATCATGTAGCTTAAATTAATAACATCTCCACAATGTAATGTCCGGAATTGTAAAATAACACATTACTCGTTAATATGAGTATGTCAGTCTTTAAAACTCCAAATCTAAGAGATTTGGCTCCCACTATGGATAATTAACCCTTTGGACAATAGCAAACAGCACCAAGAGGCCCTGGCTAATGGCCTGATGAATTTTTAAGCACAGACGAACAGGATAATGCAGCTCTAATCCATTAGGGCCTTTCGGTTTGTGTGTGTCTTGTGTGTTTAGTGATTGTTATGTGGAGTGCATAAGGAGTGCTAAGTATCTAAATGGATGGTGAGTTCTTATGTGTGTTTTAGAGTCGCATCCAATGAAGAATAACTGGAGCATATGAAGACTTTTAATGAAAAGACAGTCAAGTCTAAATGACCAGGTCTGTTACACATCCCTAAAAAGTGGGGATGTTTTTCATACATAGAATAGCCAATTCATCACCAAAGGAATACGGTGTAAACATGCATTGAAATGCATGATGGTTAACACCAGATGGGCGTTCTGTATTGTGTGTCACGTGTTTTACAGCACACACCATCAGTCTGTCCACAAGTCGCCTCTTTAGCCACTTTAAATACACTTTGCAATAAACCATCACTTTCCAGTAAACATCCATTTACTTCTGTAATTAAACAGACTTTGGCTGATTTTTTTTTTTTTCATTACAATTACTTGTGAAGCACTGTATTGTTTTTGTACTTGAAGTCCACTTAGGCGGGTGTTTAAACAACACCGTTTTCCACTAAAAACTGAATTATGCATTTTAGCCGTTTATTTATATGACAGCAGCTTTTTGGGGGGCCTGAAAACACAAACTTTTGAAAATGAGTTTCAAAGTGCAAGTTTTTATAAACAATACCATTATGGTCTCTGTGTAGACTACAAAAATGCAGATTTGTGAAAACGTCATGTGTATATTTTGTGTTCGGTCTATAGGAATGCGCACAGATGCGTAGTGTTTCTTTACAAAGGGAGATCGCCAACTACTGGCCTGGCATGAGTAATACAGCATTTCCTCCACTGAATAAATTGGAAATTGGACTTTTTATCTCACAATTTTTTTTGTTTGTTTTTCTTCTCAGAACTGTGAGACATAAACTCGCAATTGTGAGGCATAAAGTCCAATTTTGAGGGGAAAAATTGCAAGTTTATATCTCACAATTCTGACTGTATAACTAGGAATTGTGTTATAAAGACAGAATTCTGAGAAAAAAGTCACAATTTAGAGTTTATATCAAACATTTCTGACTTTATTTCTCATAATTACGAGTTTAAATCTCAGAATTCCTTCTTTTTTTCTCTCAATTGTAAATTTATATTTCACAATTTTGTTTCGCAATAAAAGAGTTTGTCACTCAATTCTGACATTGTAACTTGAAATTTCAAGTTTGTCACGCAATTATGACTTTATAACTTGCAATTACAAGTTAATATCATGCAATTCTGAGGGAGAATTCAGAATTGTGAGGAAAAAGCCCGCATTGCGAGGAAAAAAGTCACAAAGTTTTTTTATTTTTTATTCGGTGGCAGAAACGGGCTTCCTTTAAAAACTTCTCAAAAATGCAAATGTTTTTAGTACGTCATCGTCATATGAACATACCCTTAGTCAAAGTTTCATGCATTAACAACAATCATAATTTGGTTTAACATGAGTATTTTTTTACGCCATTTGTCTGGGAGGTTATTGTTGGTTCTGTGCCTTTAAGACTTTAATATGTAAATGACACTTCTTTTGATTGGCTAACATCTGCATCCCAAATGACCTGTTTCTGTATCTATAAATGGACATAGGTGGACAATACATAACAGTTGACAAATAATAAAATCTGTACATTTATTCTATGCAGTGTTATATTTATATCATATCAGATCATCATGAACTTGAGATATTAAGGTTTGCACACATAAATGCTGCTGTAGTTTCAGTATCACGTGTATAGTGTTATTAGTGAAAGGCTCAGCAGCTGATCAAATAAAATGGTGTCCAAATGCAGGAGGAGGAACGTACAGTGTGTTAACCAGAAAGATGAACATGACATTCTTGTAAATGGGGTTTCAATCATGGAATCACAATACTGCCATAAAGAACACAACACAATGGATCCAAAACCTAGTGAGAAGCATATCTAAGATATCCTCATCATGTGAAGGCTGATCCAAACAGTGGGTTACAAAATGATGTTACCTTCAAAGGTACCATGTTTTAGCCAAATTCTAATGCAGCATCATGCATATCCATCACAGATACGTGAATGACTGAATGTAGAATACAGTTTGTTAACTGAAAGATATTAATAAAAAAAATAGTTCTATTTAATTACAAAATCACTAATTATTTGCCAATAGTTATGTATGCTGAGTATACGCTAATTAAAGTACTAAATTAAGGTTAATCTAATGTTTTGACAGTATTTATGCTATGCATTTTATGATATATAAAAATTATACTTATTAATAACAGAGTTTGGAGTCATTAGCTTACCATCGCACTTCAAGACAATTTACAGAATATTTAGTGTGCTACACTGTAAAAAAAAAGTTGCTTCAATTTAAAATAATTTGTTACCCCGCTGGCTTAAAATTTTTAGTTTAGTCAACTTGAAATTTTAAGTTACTCAATGTTAATTTAAGGGACAACTGGAATATTTTAGTTGAATAAACTACAAATTTTAAGTCAGTGGGGTAACAAATAATTTTAAGTTGAAACAACTATTTTTTTTACAGTGTATACATGATTATTATTGCATCATTACTTTGTTAACGTCAGGACAGTACTATTTTATATAATATTAGTATTAGTATTACTATGTATTCTTATGCTTATTAAAATATTGCATCATTAGCAAAACAAAATGTTTAACAAAAAGTCAAGAAAATGTACCTAATACTTGTGTGCATATTTTTATGCTTCTTATTGCTTCATCAGGTATAACACTCTAATACAAATGCTTTTTTACCCAGTATTTGTGTGCATTCTGTATTTTTATGCTTAGCATTGGGTCATTGGCTTAGCAACATGCTAACATCAAGACTGTTTACTATTTGTCTGTTTTGTATTTTTATGCATGTTAATTGTTTCATTAGCTTATCAACACATCAGCATCTTTTGTGATTGAGGTTCTGCCTATATAGTGGCTCAAAATCAAATCAAACTTGAACCTGTCACTTCTGGCTAAAACATGTGTCCTCTATCCATAAAATTGCTTCTTTCAGTGAAAAGTTATCTGGTCTGAATCACAGATCAAGCACCGTTTACAAGCCAAAACAGTCCAAAACAAATGTAATTTTTCCACTGGGGGAAGTGTTGTTATGGATTAGGGATTCATATTTTGGCCAGAAGTAATGGTTTATAGTCGAAATGCATTAATGATGGATTTGTTTCTTACAAACATTCAGCTTTTCGCTTCACAAGATGTTAATTGATGAGTGGTGTGGCTTACTTGTGGATTATTGTGATGTTTTTATCAGCTGTTTGGACTCTCATTCTGACGGCACCCATTCACTGCAGAGCATCCATTGCTGAGCAAGTGATATAATGCTACATTTCCCCAAATCTGTTCCCATGAATACACAAACTCTTCTACATCTTGGATGACCTGAGGGTGAGTAAACTATTAATAGACTGTTCCTTTCATGTCATTTGAGCCTTTAGGTTTTTAGCAATTTAACTGAGAGCCAACGCTTAAAAACAGAATAAAGAAAATTCTTTCCAGAAGAAAGATGAGCAAAATAAACTTGTAGCAAAGCCAGTCACAGACCCACTGCCATCACTGCATTCTGCCACCTGAAATGCGTACAACAAATAAATCTCTCCATAGCTATCTGAACACATCACACTCCTGGCTACAGGTTTGTCTTTCGGTTGTATATGTGTGTGACGGGCCGGCTAGTGTTACACGTCCGAAACACACTCGGAACAGGACTCAGTAAATGATGGCTGTGGGCGAGCAGGGCAACTGTAAACTCGCTCTCTGGAGATGACCTAAAGCAGCGGGTGATATATGTGTGTTTTGGTTTGCCTCTGGGAAAGCGAACACGCTTATTTACACAGAGCACCCCTGGGTGTGGGGTGAAGATACACACAAACACTATCACTCTATCATCACACACACACACACACACACACACACACATACACACAGTATAAGAGCAAATATAACAGACAAACTCAAAATCTCCCTCATGACCAAAGTGCAGGAAACACACACTGTAGGATACATTTTATAAGGATATAATTGATAAGATACATTTTACAGGACACATTCAGAATAACATACTATCACACCACTTCCCATGTTGAATGAATCTTGAATGAAAATAAATAAATAAATAAATAAAATTTAAAAATTGCCATATTATATATTTTTGAAAATGTATTTGAATTTTTTTTTTTTTTGCCTAAAGCACACACACACAGACACACACACACACACACACACACATATATATATATATATAAAGTATGTATATACATCATATATTTCAGCTTGAGAAAATTCTTTCTTATGTTTTATATTTGAAGAAAAACATTATTTGTTGTCTATAACGAGTGTGAACAAATAACACACTTGAATAAAATCAGCAAGGAACATCACAATATTACAATATAAAAAAAATTAAGCATTACTAAATCATTATAAATGTAATTTTTATATCTAGTAGGCTATTCCCATCCACATTTGCATTTAGCCTAAATGTAGGCTATACTGTGAGTTTGAAAATGTATTTTGAAATACACTTTAAAACATTTTTGTATATGAAAGTTGAAACTAAATGTACTTTCAATTTCAAAAATATATTTAATTAAGATTAATTTTTCAAAACATATATTTAGCATGTATTAAAATATATATTTTGGAAATAAATAAATACTTTTTTACATGCAGTATTTTGTAGTACACTAGTGTCCATTCTGAACATACTCAGACATTCAGACCACAAGAAATAATCACTCTCACGCTAATGGTCAGTAATAACTGATCTTAAGTAGTCATAATATGTTGAGTCTTGCTGTCAAGGATCAGCTTGGCATTGTGATCTGCAGTAATGTAAACCACTCTATGGACATAAACTTTTATTTTTAGACTCTCATTGTTCTGTTTATTTAAGAGTGGCTAGGATGGTGTGCAAGGAAAAATGTATTGCTCAACAAACCTCACATCTCATTTTTTCATCAACAGTATCGATTGTTTCTTTCCATTTGTCGACTGCTTTATTTGCAAATATAATTTATTTGCACTCTAATTGTCTGCCTTTGAAATTTAATTTAAAAAAAAACTAGATAACAAATCCAAAGCAGATATAACTTCATCTTAACCAAGCTAAAAAATACTCTAAAGCACAAAATAATCATGCTGTTTTAGATTGGCAAAGCCATCTCCAGAGAGCAATAGTAATCTTCTTTATTTAGATCTAATATTGTTCACTCAGTTAATAATTGTTAACAACATATTTTGCTGGATGGCCATATTTCAAGTCACTTTGATGGGAGTCATTTTATCGGGAAAATCTATAATCATATTCATAACCAGCAGCTTTTGCTGTAAAATGGAAGTGATCAATTGATCATGTAGAATAATCCATATTTCACCTCAGCAGTGCTAACATAGATCTCTTTTTATTGGCATGCTAAGCGTACAGTACTGTTTGAATATGTTGCTACAGTTTTATGTAACTTAAATTTATTTTTAAATTTCGTGAACATAAATTAGAGGCACTACACACAGATCTACATTTTAAGTGTGATAGTAGGTAAATTGTTATCAAAATGAAGCGGTGTTCGTGTTGTGTGAAAAACATGAGTACACTGAGACAGTAAAACTGCTTTGGCCTTTAAATTCTCATGTTTGGGTACTTTTTTTGTTAGCAACTTGAAATATAAATGGCTTTTTTTCTTGTAAATTCACCCTAATCTATTTTCTAAATGCATGTTATTGATATAAATAATTGATATGAATAAGTTAACAATAAGTTAACGATTCATCCATGAATCCATGTTTCATTTTAACTTTATATATAAAATGTAGTAACTCAATCTTCCGGTGAAACAGACTGTCGAACTTCTGCCTCCATAAAATCAACAAAACCGTTTTTTTTTTTCTTTTTCTTTTTCTTTTCATTAACCTAATACACGTGTATATACATATCACCAGAAGAAAACATCTTTCGTAACTTCCTGTACATTGTGACTTTAAATAAGTTCCCCAACACTTGGAATAGTTTACCCTAAAATGAAAA
This sequence comes from Tor tambroides, assembly GCA_021397915.2. Taxonomy (NCBI): domain Eukaryota; kingdom Metazoa; phylum Chordata; class Actinopteri; order Cypriniformes; family Cyprinidae; genus Tor; species Tor tambroides. The sequence continues at coordinate 53,148 of JAFVLL020004165.1, read as the reverse complement.
TCTGCTGAAAATGTACTCACCCTCAGGTCATCCAAGATGTAGATGAGTTTGTTTCTTCATCAGATTTGAAGAAATGTAGCTTTCCATCATTTGCTCACCAATGGATCCTCTGCAGTGAATGGGTGCCGTCAGAATGAGAGTCCAAACAGCTGATAAAAACATCACAATAATCCACAAGTAAGCCACACCACTCCAGTCCAACAATTAACATCCGGTGAAGCTAAAAGCTGTGTTTATAATGAACAAATCCCATTCACTGCTGAGGATCCATTGGTAAGCAAGCCACGGAATGCTACATTTTCCCAAATCTGTTGAAGAAACAAACTCATCTATATTTTTGATGGCCTGAGAGTACATTTTCATTTTTGGGTCAACAATTCATTTAAAACAACTTTCTCAAAAATGTGATTTTATTAAAAGTACCCTAATTTATTCTTTCTGTTGAACAGCATGTGTACTGCCACAACTACTGTCTCTGAAAGTATAGGACAGAGTTTTTAAAGGACAACAGAGTCCTTTGGGGAAAGAAAGGGTCTGTTATTATACACAGAACTCTCTGTTTTGTGTTTGCCAAGCGCAACCTGTGTAACTACCTATTTAACCTTTCAGCCACTGACTGTATCTGACACTTCTCACGCTCACGTATAACAACGTAACAACGTGTGACAGCCACTGAGTCAATTACTGCACTTGGCAGTTCTTCATGGACATGCAAGTCTGTCATTGGTTCTGTCACGCTTATGTGCATTTTACTAGAGTGACCCGACAGCTTGTTCAACTCACTTTACATTTCCCTTTGCCTTTTGTTCTGACATGTTCCCCTCATCAATGTATGTAAAACATGTCTGGGTTTAGTTATTAAAACAATCAAAGGCTTTTTTCTTTTTAAAGATCCACTTGGTCTCTTCCCAAACCTCTCTGGACATCAAATCCCTTGTGGTAGGATAACGGTGTTCCCCAAGTATCTGTCCTGGGACCACTATCGATCGGCTGCAATTACAAACAAATCGAAACATGATTTATTTGGACGGGAATCATTTCAATATCAGGAAAAGCCAGGGCCGATGAAGACCCCATCAATAAACCACCGCCCTCCCCCTTCCGCCCCTTTCGTTTCTCTGTGTACGTTCCCCACAGAGGCAATCATTCTGCAAGATGTCAATACAACCAGTCAAGCTCAAAAAAGACGAGGCGATTGAGATATTTTGATTTTTTCACCCACCCCTCCCACTTCCACCTTCTTTTTTCTTCTTGTGCACTTAATTAAGTCACCAAAAGGCTGTCAAGGATAATTTTCAAAGCACAGAACCTGGTCGCACTTGACATTTGATAATATTACGCTCCATGCTGATTGAAATTGATTTTGGAGGCTCACTATAGCCAGCTCCTTTTGACAACTCCGAGCCTATAAACCCAAGGACAAGGGCCCCCAGTTGCCGTTGCAACTCATATCCCTACGAGTGATGGGCAGCCGAGAGCTTTAGTCAGGGAGGGGCAGCCAGGGGCCAGCAGGCGGCATCCCGTCTAGGGGTCATGGATCTGGCAACTCATAGTGTCTAATAAATCAGCACCCCTAACAGCAAGCTGGCCTTACTTTCTCTCTCCCTCTCTCTGCCCTGATGGGAAAGAGCCAAATATCCATCAGTGCTGGGGAATCTACTTTAAAACTGTAACTGTAGTTTAAAAAGTTGTTAGCATCACTATAACTCAACAAATAACTACATTGAAGCCATTTAAAAATGTATGACTATTCTGCATTTGGAGTATTTATCTGGTTCCAGAACAACAAATTACAATGACAACATCAAATTCTGACAGCAAATTTGTATTAATTGTATTCATTTTATAGTAAATACAATCATTTTAGTTATTTTTAGTTAATAACAGTGACAAAGTACAGCATTTATCTAAATATACATGAAATAAAAAATAAATAAATAAAAAGATCGGGACGACATAAAATGAATCAGTGAATCATTGTGATCAGTTCAGGAAATCGTTTATTTGATTAATCAATCATTAATTAAATGAACTGTAGTGATGAGTCATTCATGAATTATTTGATTCACATTGTCTGTGATTTTTTTCCCAAAATCAGATCGTTTAGTTAGTTGGGGTTTCACCTGATAAGAAATAAAATACACTTTGCCCACGTATTGTGCCATACTCACAACTTGATTTTCGTTCATTTGAATGCAGTTAAAATGTTACAAGACATTTGACATTACAAGAAACATAAACAATTAGTTTACCTTCCGAGTCTTGAGTAACAGACGCGATGAACAAATCTTTCTTGGCTCATCAACGAACTGATTCACTAAAATGAATCAGTTTTCGCAACGCAGTAGAATACAGCACGCGTTTTATAAGCTGCTAGTACATAAAATGTGATGGAAAATACTTTGCTTGTAACTGGAAAGTTGCCCTAGTTTGTTTTTGAAATTAGCTGAACTTCCGTTACCGTAAGTTAGGGTTGCAACTTAAAAACTTCATTTTAATTAGTAAACAATGCTAGATAAACAGTAGCTAGCACAAAAAAAAACAAAAAAACATTCTGATTGCTGTGGAAATATGAGGTAGGCCAGCATACAAAGCTAAGGTTTTAGAAAATTAGGATTTTAGCACACTAGTTATATGGACTATGAGGCTTTGTTTCTTTTTTGTCTTTTATGGAGATTGAGAGTGACATGATAGCAGCACTCATGCTAATGGTCAGTAATAATTGATCTTAAGTAGTCAGATCACTAGTCTTGCTGTCAAGGATCAGCTTCACTGTATAGGAGCATTAATACACTTCATACCTTTCCTTTAGTTTTCCATAGAAGAAAGAAAGTCATACAAGCAACATGAGGGTGAGTCAATGTGTCCTTTTAACCTTATAAAGCCTACTGTATTATATTTGAAAGGCTTTATGCAAATTTCTGAGGCCTCTAGATTATCGACATCATCAAAACTGTACTAAAAAAAAACATCGATTGATAGTTTATTTAACAACTTTTGATGGTTTGTTTAAATAAATAAAAGGCCTTTAGTATAGTTTTAAATATGTCTCAAAAGCTACACATTTTAGAAAGTAGTTAGCAACTCTGCAACACAAATAAACAGTATACAGTAGCTAAACAGGTTGTGCTGCTACTGTACTTTATAATCCAAAACTGTCCTGATTTTGAGGCCTAACTTTATAACAGTTATTTCTAGACATCTTCAGATCAGTTATTAGATGTTTTGTGGCATATTAACGTCTTGTTTCCTTCATTGTGAACTCCCTTATGACAATGCCTGGCACACGTTATCTGGGGCATCTATGTTTGTTCAATTATAACACCAGCATTTTCTACTCTTTTAGGGTTCTAACCCGCTTTTGCTAATCGCATTTTGCGGCCTCAGGCTATCGAAAAACTGTAACGGTTAGGATTGGGAAAAATTGCTTAATTATTTGTCTTCCTCAGTGGTATTCACAAGTAAAGTCTATCAGCTCCCTGTCTTGCAGGATGTTAGTATGGCCTACTTAGATCCATATACACTGATCTCAACTTAGATGGCTTTAAATCCAGCAGGCAATGTTGTTTTTCAAGAGTTCACTGCATTAGAGTTATGCAGGTTAATATAGATGCATATTATGGTATCGCAAACACTATTAATAAAAAATGTTAATAATGGTTTGCTATTCTATGTATAATTCAATTTTTTAGTCATAACCCTCAAATTTTGATTGCATTCGTCCTCTGTCCTCTATTTTGTCAGAAGACGTCATGTGCACTTCAGCAGAGATAACTTCAGAGGGAACGTCCCATTCATGTTGAACCCAGGGTGAGCTGTTTCTATGATTAACTAAACTACAATGAGGTGCAGCGCTTTTGTCCTTAACCGCACAACTGACACGTAGATTTATCAATCGGCAGTTAGGCCAACAGCAAACTCATAAAAATGAAGTATGGCTAAGAAAAAGGTAATGAAAGAGTATTGTGTTCCTGCATTTAATAAACCTGAGCATATTACGGCTTAATAGCTTACCATTTTATTTACTTCAGCTCCACATTGACCACTTCTGTTCCAAACAAATAAGCTAAATCATATTAACCACAGGATGCATTTTTTAACGTTTCACTTGAGCCGCATGTTGGGGAAACTACTTCAAAAAACCTTAAGCTTATAATTTCAAGTAGTTAGACAACAGTCAAGCTGCTATTTTGAAAAAAAAAAAAACTTTTCATAAGCTAATAGACTACATTCAAGCTTTTGAAGGTGCTAAGTCTATAAAAAAAAGACAATTGTATAAAAAGAAGAATTTTCTGACACATAAACAATGAAGATCTTAGTTAGGGTGACACTGAACAGATGCATTTACACAAAATACAACAAATAAAACTAGAATACACATTACACAGTGTGTCTTGCAGGCACAAGTTGCCATTTTTAGAACTAATAAACAGAGAACCGGTTCTCACCCTCTGGGCTTTTGGTTTCCCAAAAGTATAGTTAGCTATAGTAAGCAAATGCAGCATCTACTAAAATGCTCATACGTTAAAAAAAAGTATTAAACTAAAACACAAATCATTGCTCTAGTACTGCAGGGCAACCCCAGAGTGACGTAAGGGAACTCGCTAAATACAGCTAAATAAATGAAGAGCATGCCATGTTTGATATTTATACAGCAATAATCTAATATTAAATGTAGGGTAGGCGATTTTGGAACGCAAGCTAGCTCTGAAAGCATAAGATCCCACCCTTACTGCAAATCACTCTCCAAAGCCACGCCTCCTCCAAAACACATGACCACACATAGGCAGACCAGAGGCTAACCAGCAACACAATGAGATATGGCATTGGTGGAGGGTTCAGATTACCGCTTGTCTCATTCAGCGGTGAGAAAACATTACAGTACAAAGTGCATAATATTACAATAATAACGGCTTCCAATTTCGCTCGGTCTGAAACATAGCTTAATGATAACGTATCATGTCTGCACAAACAGGGTGAATACATACATACATTGACAGGCAGGTAGGACAGGGATATGATTGGACAAACATTGTATGGTCCTATACCTTCCACAGATTATATAAATACATACAAATACATTTAGACCACTTAACTTAGTTATTTGCTATCGGTATGTGAAGAGATTTTCAACCAGATTTCAATCAAATCACCTACCCTGCCTTTAATTTGATCTCATTAACGGATTAGTTATTATACCACCAGCTGCTTGATGTCGTTAACATTCTACCAAAGGTGATTCGAACAATGAGTGTGCAGAAAAGTTCCTGCGTTTTCAGGAAACAGTCGTGACTAGCTAGTTAGTTTCTCCAACAATGCATAGTACTATGGTAGTTAAGCAGCAAGTTACATTGTTGTTCAAGAAACACAGACCTTACTGGCTATATATATATATATATGTGTGTGTGTGTGTGTGTGTATTTCTGTGTGTCACTGTGTGTTTCTGTGAATTTTTGTTGCACCTAGTTTCGTCAAATAGTAATTTAAACTACTCAGTCGAAAAAAACTTAACACAATATTTCCAAAGGTACAAATGGGAATGTAAATCATACTGATTAAAAAAAAAAAAATTATAGCCTGAATGCACTGTAAGTCGCTTTGGATAAAAGTGTCTGCTAAATGCATAAATGTAAATTAAACCATTTATTTCCTGCTTTATTGTTGAAATAAAAAAAAGCTTTTTATCACGCAGTACCACTACTCATAAAAATATAGAAAAAAAACTTATGAAGAATGTTAATACCTGTTCACACCAAAAAGAATAATTATAATGATAACTAAAAAGTATAAATAATTGTTCTAATTTGAAAATAGGGAAATCGACACCACAACTATAACAATAATGACAGAGAGCAACAATATTGTTGGAAACGCTTCCAGAACGATTTTTCCCGGCTGATAGACGATAAAAACATTGACAGCCAATCAGAATCCATCAGAATTTAAAGAGCTTGAGCATTTAAACCAGCAGACGACAAAACTGCAGTGAGCGATTGTAATAAACAGCATGTTATTTTGCATTGGTTTTACACTAAAATAGTCATCTTCGTAGTTATCGTGCTTGGTGTCAACAGGCCTTTCTTTGTTTAGAAAACAGCTGACCTGAAAAGTAGTTAACCGTTCATCTGTACTGGTGTTGAGGCCAAGCGATTATTCAAAGCTTAAATTACGTGTGAGGTAAATGTTTACCAGCAAAACAAAGGGATTTATTGCAGTTAGCTTATTGAATTTGTCCAAGCTAATCAAACTATTTACAATGTCTAAGTAAAGGAAATAAAATGGCAATAGAGCCGGCTGTCAGTCACCGGGAGTCGAACAGGCCAGTTGCATTCTGATTGATCAGGTCTGAACCGTGGCCTTGACAGGCGCCACGGCTGCTATCGACAGCAATCTGGTGCACGGGAGAACGAGAGAGAGAGAGAGAGAGAGAAAAGAGAGAGAGAGAGAGAGAGCTGTCCAGCACTATTAACCTCTGGCCCTGGCGTCCTTCTACACATCACCGCTGCAGTAATTAGGGAGTCAATCGCAATCGCATGTATCACTTAGCCTGTCGTGTCAGTCAGAGCGGCCCGTGACAGATTCATTAAGCTCCTGCCCTCCAGGTCCCCCAGTCAAACGGACCTATAAACTACTTTTAACAGGACCTTACAAATTGGAGGGCCAAGAGCAAGGGGAGGGTGAGTTAACAGCCCAGAATAAATGCTCAAATGACAATTAGCATTGATCAGTGGGAGGAAAACGGACACTCAATGACAAGAGATCGCAGGTGAGAACGCCTTCTGGGTTATAGCGGTGCACGGGTGAATGCACACGTGCTCCAGACTTTATATTGCTGGGATGGCAGTCTTAGGCCAGAAACAGTCTATACGCAAACGCGAATGATGTTGAGGGTCCATATATCTGGCGAAAATGCTTCATTTTTATTCTTTTATAATTTCATACATTGCAAATATTATAAGCATAACAATTTGAGTGAAATCATAATTGAAATTTTTGCATTTAGTTTGTCCCCTTTGGCTTTCATGACAGCAGCCATGAAGTGAACTTGGATCATTTAAAAAAAAAAAGCAATGAAATTTGACCTTTTGTACAAAGATGTTCACATGGTCAATGTCACATTTAATTGGTGACCCAGAAATAGTTCAAAATCTTAACCATTTCTTCCTCATTTTACATAATACCAATTCTTCATTTTAAAATGTTCAAAGTTTTAAATCACTCTTTTTACTTTCAGTTTTACATTAAAAAAATGCAGGTTTTCAATGTGGTCTTAGTTCCTTTTCTTACAGTACATTTGTTGTGGTGTTGAGTAGAGTTGCCTTACAACTGACTTTGTCTTTTTGTGTGTTTATGTTTCTAGCTAGTTTAACTTAACTGACTAGTTTAACCTGAAGTAATTTGCTTACAAAGAATCTTTTCAGACTCTGTTGCTTTACCATGACAGTATACAGCACCCCTTGTGGTAGTGTTGAGAATCTGTCAGAATTCTCAACTACTTTCACGGGAAAACGTACAGTAACACTTTTACATTTTGGCAATTTTGTATGAATTCGTACAATGTGAATTATACAAAAACATTAACCATCACTGGGGCATAAGCAGATTGTATGAAAACATATGAATGAAATTGTATGAGTACATACAAATAGGGGTGTGCGATAGTGTCCAAAAATGATATCTCAATATTGTTTAGATAATTAAACAATATTTTGCTCAGTGCATTTCTTTGCTGGTACCTTGGCTGGTTTAGGCCTGTCATGGATAAATAAATATGACACTAACTAAAACCACCAGTAGGTGGCGGAAAGTCCCTCATTCAAACGATTCGTTCAGAATGGCTGATTCATTTAGAAATGAAGCAAGTGGCTGTCTTTATGAACTGATCATTGAATCATTGACTTAAATGATTTGTTCAAAAAAAAAAAAAAAAGATTCATTCAGGAACAAAACACTGCAGCGTTGATGCACTCTGAGAAGCACACATGTCCTGCTCCAGCTTTGTTTGGAACTATTTTTGTTGGCAAAACAGAGAAGAGAAGAAAAAAGACAATATTGTGTCCAAAACGTAACTCACTCAAAACTAACTCTTGTATAAAATCAGTGCAGCATTGCGATATCGCTCATGCACTAATATTCAGGAAAATGTCACTCGAGGTTATGTGATATAACTACTAAGAACTGCCTTGTGATTGGTACAGAGGCATGAAATCAAGACCCATAAAATATAAATTGTTAATTTTGCCATTTTTTAACCTTCAGATATCTGTGCCATTCAAACTTTGCAGTGCCATGACAGTAGCTTATGGGGATAAAAAAAAAACTGGCAATAAAAGAGGACAGTTTATGTTAATGTTTGCTATAACACCTGAGAGTGCAATCTGAACATGTGCTGTATTATGCATCGCAACACATCTTGAAATACAATGCATGAAATTGTGTTGCTTGTGTAGCTGTGTGTTTGCGTTTATGTACTTGCACTGCCTAATTGTGAGTTTTGGGCCTTATTAGCTCTTCGCGTTTGTTTACACACTCTCTCTTGCTTAATTTCACTCAACACTGACGCATTCCTGCTTTAATTATTGATGGGCTTTTTCTAGTGCCGCTGCACTGATTACTTCTTCTTAATTAGTCAATTCTTTACCTCATACACAAAGTGCAATTAAACACAACAAGTTATTACCTCTGTCAGGCAGACCATTAGTAGCGTGTGCATGGATGTACACGCGTGTGTGAGTTTCAGCAGCCTATGGTTCAGTCTCATTGGAGATATATGACACAAACAAACTCCATTTTGCTCTACAAACACACACACATAGAGCCACTTCCAAACAAACAACCCGTATCATCTCAAATGCACGGCAATTACTGTACGACCATCCTCTGCAGGGCTGCAGGCAAAACCAGTAGAGCGTAGCTTGCGGTTCAGTTGTAAATATCCCTGCAGTGGCTGAGAAGCAGATCAGAACATTAAAGCTCAGCTGCGGCGGAAAAGCACATAAACGGCTTTAAAATTAAAATTGAGCCTGGAATCAGCTGTGCGTGATGCGTTCCTGTACGCGTTGCTGCAGCGTTTTAGAAACAGAGCGGGGGCATATCGTCCGCGAGGAACCTCTCGATTGCTATTATAATTATTCACCACCTTTTAGTTGATTAACTTCTAATTGCTCCTCTGCATTCTAATGGTCCCACTCTGATCATTACAGTTATTGCCTGCCATAATTACCGGTAATGTTCTTTTCGACACACTTGTGATAATTGCCTGTAGAGAAAAGTTGTTTTTTTTGGAGGCTGTTGTGGTGCATGGATTTCAGACACGAAATCTGATGGAAAACAACATTAGAGGTTGATAACTAATCATTGACATACTGTAACATACAGCTATCTTTTTTTCTTTCTTTTTTGGACCAGATTAAACGTCTTTGTCTTGTCAAATTTTATGGATTTCAGGGCAAATATGCAAAAAAATTAGATATAATACAAAAAAGGTCTGATTTTCTGTCAGTTTCATCTTTCATATTATACTGCAGGAACACTTTAATGCTAATAAACTAAGTGTGATTAATGTAAAATGATGGAGGTGTTTGTGGAGGTGTTTGTAGTTAAACATTGTTATTACAATGTTATTAAGTATAATAACCACGTAATAACCATTTTTACGCTGTGCTGTTGTTTTTAACACCACAAATAATAAAACTGATAAATTCTATATTCTCATTTTTCCCCTCAGTTTTTATTTATTTATTTATTTATTAGAATTAGTTATAGGAATTGAATATGCTGTTGGGTATTTTCTTTTGTATGAACTGTTTAATTAAATAATGTAACTAAAAAAAATTATAGATGATTGAGGTTACCAAAGACTAATGGAGTGTGCTTTAGTATTTCTATATTATTTTCTGTATTATAGAAAATAGCATTTCAGTCTTTCTACTTTGTCCTTGTTACAGGTTACATGTACTTACTATTATAATAACAACAAATTATGCATAATTACATGCAAGTAACCCTAAGCCAAACCCTAATCCTAACCCTAACCATATAGTAGTACATGTAGTTAATTAATATCACTTAGTACTTAAATGTATAATTACACTGTAACAATGACCAAAATAAAGTGTAACCGTAAAATGTTATTCATGGTTAACCTGCATAATCAATTGTAGATTTTAGACAGGCAAACAAACAAATACATGCAAATATACATATTAAAAATTTCTACTTTTTTAATAAGACTTTCTATTTGTTGTGGCACAAATAAATCATACATAAAATGTTCATAATACATTGGATGGAGTCACAATTTCATTATATTGGACTTTATTATTATCAACTATCATAGCATTCAGTTTTCTAATATTTGCTGCATTTGTATTGTTTCTGTTTTTTTGGGTGTGTTAAAAGCCTTTCACAAACCCAAAGCTGACTTAACCATAATACTCCAACTGTAGCCTTTGAGAAAGCAAAAAGGGCACATTTTAAAGTTCTTAATAACTACCCCTCCGTCCTCCCCATCCACCACCCCGAACACACACACACACACACACACACACAAATAACCCTGGATAATGTTCCTAGCGCAAGGCTGACCAAAGCTTTCCTATCGCCTCCCTCTCTCCTGTTTTTCCAGCCCATTAGAGATATTGCCGAGCCTGGGAACTCTGCATGTTAAATCACTTAATCAAAAGCAATGGGTCGAAAATCTTGTTTCTCTTCTTTTATTTGATTCATTCCTCCAGATAAAGGGAGAGTAGGGAATGCAGAAAGCACATTATCACTTTGGCCCAATAGCACATGCATTATGTTCTAAGCAGCCGCAGAAAGACTATCATTGGATCTGATCCCTCTGGGTATGGGGCGACTGTTTTCACCGATCATCCATTCAAACACCCTACGAGCGCTCCGCTGTCTGCCGTACGGCGTCTATCCTCGCGTGGCCCCTGTGGTCCTCCTTGTCACTCGGCTTGGCGTGAATGAATAGACCCTTTTAAGTTGAAGCACCTGTGCTGTAATTCTAAAGTGTCAAACAGAGATGCATAACGCCGCTCGCTTGCCTTAATAAAGTTCTTACAGAGGCAGCATTCAAGAGGGAAGTCATGCTTGCTGGGATGCCCAGGAGCGAGACATTCGCTTTGACTCTTCACCTGAACGCTTCTTCCATATTAACAGGGCCAGAGCTGCTAACTTCTAGTCAGCAAACGCTGAAAGCCTGTCTGTGATGTCCACCTTTATGAGCCAAACCATGGTTCAACCGTGGGTCTTTCTCTATGAACAGACACAGTTTTCACTCAGAAATTGCTACATTTCTCAAACACTTACAATGAAATGGCAATTAATTTTGAAGTAGAATCACTGAAATATAGGGCTCTATGATTTCTGCGATGCAGAAAGCGCGGACGGAATCGCGGAATCCAGTCATAAAAACGGAATTTAGTGTATGACGCGAAATGTCACGGAATTTGTCAAATTTTGGACGGATAAATCAAAAGTAGGTCAGTATACAGTTAAATTAAAATATGAAATGGACTAGTGTCTGTGAATATTAAGCCAATAAAATACCATTTAAATAGGAATGTTCTGCGTGTCTCTGTGTGAATGAATGGCGCAGACACTTCGTTTACTACACACATAGCTAATTTAGTGAATTACAGCAGCACAACTGCTCATTTTATCACTTCATTTCATTGTATTCAGTCCACTTTAATGTGTCAAATTAAAGGCAACATAAATCATTTGTTGAGACTACATGAATCATTTTTGATGCATTGACCGAAAATGCATGGGTGTAAGTTTTAGTTTCCTCTTTGCTTTGCGTGGGACTGAATTAGAAGAGTAAATGTTGAAATTAAATGTTAATGAGTAAAGGCAAAGGCCAGTGTTTAATATTCAGTTATGTTGTATTAAAATTTTCATGGTAGCGTTGTGCTAAAAAGTAGAGCTTGGTTAGATTGTAGGATGGTTATTATGACCATGCACTAAAAAAGAAACAATTTCACACAGAAATTGCTAGTAAACTTCACAAATATTTACAAAAAACAATGGCAAGTAACACATTGAAGTAATCATTAATTTTTAAAAAAAAAAGACTGAAATAGTATTTTCTTGTAAAACCTAATCCAATAATTTTATTTACAGCTTCGAAAAATAAAATGAAGGTAATAAAACACTTCAATTTAATTCAATAAACAGTTATGCTAATATCAGTGCAGTGACAAGTAGTGACAAACTAAAATTATATGTATATAACTCAGATAAATTAATTATCATGTAACATTGCCTTAAAAAAAAAAAGAATAAATCCTGCACACTATATCCGCACTTGCAAATGTAACAAAATATTTATTAACTTACAACATTTCGGTCCATGACCTTCATCAGGCATGACTTATAGGTATACCGATTAAAAATGGTCATTTACCCAATATTTGTGTGATTTTATGCTTATCAGAGTATCATGCCATTAGCTATGCAGTGGTCTCAAGAAGTATTTGGGCACAGAAGTCACATTTTAAAATATTAATGTCACTGCAAGTTTAATTTTGGACAATAATAGGCTCTGATTGGTTCCTTTTTTGAATGCACTGAAAGTGTGGCAGTTGTATTTAAATGCATCAAGTGCATTACAATGCTCAAATCATCAGAATCAAAACATGTAAGCATTAATTTGTTAAGAGAGTACATAATTCATAACTTCATTTTAAACATTCTCTGTATACCGACAATTCACCTGATAAGCTTCAAACCTCTAAAAGGCAAGAGGAGGAGATAAGACTTTGCTTACAGGCATATGTTTGGGCATCATAACGTATGTTTCCTAACAGCTCAGGAGAAATAGACAAATTACTGAACTTATAGAGGAAGACAAATCCATACCCAGCATCCTGTGCAGCTGCCGCCATCTGCATTCTAATACACACTGTATGTCTTTCTCCATAACCTCACACAGCTGTGGGGAAACGTCTGAATTAAGGTACAAGTCTTTTAATTACAATAGCTAAAATCCTTAAACTATAAAAACAATTTATATAAAAACGTCATCTTGTATTCATATGAAAAGAGTGGTTCTAGCTCACATAGGTTTTAGTATGTATGGACAGCTTTTAAAATTAATATGTACTTAATGTACACTGGTGGTCAAAATTTTGAAATAAATAAGTTTTTTTTTTATGTTTTTGAAAGAAGTCTCTTCTGCTCACTAAGACTGACTGAAATGTGATCAAAAAAATAAAGTAAAACAATTTAAAAAAAACAATAAGAGTAAAAACAGAATATTGTGAAAATAACTGTTTTCTATAGGAATATATTGTAAAATGTAATTTATTCCTGTGGTCAGTCATTACTCCTGTCTTTAGTGTCACATGATCCTTCAGAAATCATTATAATATGCTGTTTTGCTGCTCAAGAAACATTTATTATTATCAATGTTGAAAACAGTTGCTGCTTAATATTTTTGTGGAAACCATTACATGCTACCATTCAAAAATAATTAAAAACCCTTTAAAAATCAAAATTTATGACATATAATTTAGAATGTTACAAAAGATTTCCATTTTAAATAAATTCTGTATTTTTTTATTTTATTTTTTTTTTCCAATCAAAGTGAACACTGCATAATGTGGCTAAATTCAGTTGTCAGTTCACCTTTAACTGCTTAATCCTGATCTGTTCACATACAGAGTGACAACTGCATTTTACAACCAAATTAACTCCTGAAAAAATGCAGGTAGTGGCAACCGCATTTATAAAAAAATTCTGTGCATTGTGTGCGGAACTGAAATCTGAACAACAAGTCCTTAATGACGTAGTTAAACACATACAAGAGTTGTGGTGCTAGAAATCACAGGGAAGAATGTCTATCTTGACTTAGTGTTGCCATATCTTGCTATTTAATATAAAATGGTAAATAACAACAAGCCTATAATCTTAAATCCAAACCATTATCTTTGAAATATGCCACATACCAGAATGTCGTAACCTGCACCTACCTACTTTAGCTGAGCCAAAACAACAGTTATCATTGCTTATATTAAGTGGACATGGCAACCCTTAAAGAGCACTCTACAAAGCAATCTTTCAAACCAATAACTCTGTTGATGGTGGTTTAGTTAAAATCGCCGAACATAACAAGTCTTCGGTCGCGGTAATATTACATTCGTCGAATACCAAATGTGCGAGACAGCAAAACGTTTCTGTGGTTGCGCTGGTGTCAATCATCGCGGTTTTGAGAGTGAGTTCTGTTCAGTACACACTCAGAATCATCATTTAGGGGATTCACTCCCAAATTTAAATGCAGTTGTCACGTCTGAAACTTTTTTACAGTGTGCATGTGGCCAAAGAATCCATGTCTGCTTCATGACAGTTATTTCAAAAAACATTTCAAACTCTGCATTATTCCAAATATTTGACCACCAGTGTTTGAACTTAACAACCGTAAAATTATTTGCAAATATGATTCATCTGTAAATAGACAAAAGACTTCAAAATCAGCATTGTAATAATACACTACACTGTAAAACATTTCACAGAAATTTGAAAACAACTGCAAGTGCTGCTGCGGTATAAGTTAAAGGCAGTGGATTACTTTTCAAAGATCTGTTCTCGCGTGGCCTTTTCGTCCCACTCCAGGAACAATCTATCCATAAGGCTCTTAGGCCTGGACAAGGAAAGCTTCTCAAAGTACTTATCAACCAAAGAATAAAAACACTCTTTTAATTATGAAAAGTGAAAAGCGTAGCGTCTTTGTGGAGTTTAGAGTGGCTAAAGCATTGCACGATCATCAGATAATCTTTAACCTCTTTAAGATGCTCTGTGTCATTTGATGATTGAGGGGCCGCTTTTCAAGAGCCCACGGTGTAATAAAATGCCGTCCAGACAAAATCACTTTCTTTATGAGTGGACAGAAGCACAACAAGACCTAATATCGGTTCATCTTCTTAAACTTTTTGACTTTTGCTCTGTATTGTGTTCAATCCCTTAACACACAAACATCATTTAGCTGAAACTTCAAATCCAGCATGAGAAGTGCTCAAGGTCGGATCTGAGGGAATGCAGGAACTTGTGGAAAGGAAAATCGAAGTATTAAAGCTGTCCATTTATAATAAATGAATGAAAATTTTATGAAAAGTGGAATAAAAAAAAAACAGGACAAAAGTAAAACAAAAAAAATCACTCTTTTCTTCCCTACAACAGCATGTATGTTTAAGAGGAAAGTGAATCATATAAAACTTTAATCTTCTTACGCCAGTGCTTGAAACAGAGCTGCATGTCTTTATAAGGCAAGATTGTGTTATTATATAAAATTCACTAATGATAGTTATAATGCGGTAATATTTCTCATGCAAATAACTTGTTTATTTGTTTTTGCTCAAGTGAAATTCCGGTAAAGTAATGAGAAGTGAGCGGGGGGGTGTTTGATATGTGTGCTTGCTTTGGTTTAAAAGTTTAAGAGGGGATGTTCTGTCATGACGCCGACACAGATCAAAAAATTAATTTGATATATATTTCGGTAAGACGATTACCCACTGGGAATAAAGTCGCAGGCATCTGCCGAACTGCGTGGCTCATTAGGTAAGTTGGTGCACTTCTCTAATTGAGGGTTAAGTTCAAAACATGGCATCCTTTGTGAATGTAACTCTCGCTTTCAAGTTATAATGACCGGAGTGAAAAACTACTACATAAGCTACATTATGAAAAAAAAATAGTGAAATATAAACCTGATAGTAAAGCTTACAATATGTTTACTTGTTAGGGCATAAATATTTGGTCTGAAAACAATTCAATTCACTTATGATTCCTTACGAATCTTAAGTTTGATCATGATTCGGTTTCATTCAATGACATTATTTTGCTATAATTCATCATTATTTCAAATGAAATTTTACACCATAGTGGAATAGTGATCAATACACTAAGTTTTACAGTCACACATTGAAAACTGCCTTTTGAATTTGACAATATTTTGTTATTATAGTCAATACAGTCAGCTATTAAATTCTGTACTTAAATATTAAATGTTACATTGAATTTTCCTAGTCAACACTGACATAAATCCATTTTTAAAACTTTTTTTAAAATGGCTAATTATTTTCACCCAGAAACAATTTTCTAAAAAAAAAAAAAAAATCACTCATAAATTGCTAGTGGTATTTTCTTTTAAACATGCTACAAAAATCATTTTTTACAGTGCATTGAAAAAAGTACACAATATAACAATACTTTGAATAAAAACAGTATTTTGAATGATATTATGTCAATGCCAAATTCATATTTGTAAGTATTTGTCAGTGAAGCGAATGCATGAGTGTGAATTAAAGTACATTATCAACATATAAACAGCATCTAAAACATAAAGCACTTTTTGCATGTACATTTTTTTTTCTTTTTGTACAAATCCTGATTGCAGAAGTGGAATATAAACATTAAAATTTATCAACTTTATCCAAGACCTTTTTAATGACAAACTTAACAGAAGAGAATGTGTATTATAAAATCAAATTATTACTGTTAAATTAAATATTGTATATTTAATTAATATTGTTTATTATAAAAATAAAAATTCTGTGAAGTTCTATGTAGAATTTATAGTGATTCGTAAATTTTAAGTACTTAAGTAAAAGTGAAGCTTCATTGAAATTGATACAGTGCATATTGGTGTAAATATAATTTTTTTTTTTTTTTTTTTTGGCCAAATCTCATGAATGTGAATAATTAAATGAAAACAGAGAATTAGATATAAAGCTTATTTGGTGAGCTTTTAGTCTTACCAAACAATATAAGCAATAAAAATGAATCCAATTCCAAAGAATCCTACTAGGTTATAAGAAAAAGAAGTACCCAGACCATGATTTGGTTATGAATATTGAAAGCCATGCGAACTGTATGCATGCATTGAGAGTGCTGGAGCCTCCTTCACCGCTGTGTGTGATGCAGGAAACCAGCGGCTCTGTCAATAGACCACCGTACAATTAATACCAGGGTCCCATCTGTCCCGACCTGCGCCTCAATTTGATTGTAGCCCGCTCTCCATTGTGCCTTTTTATCTCTAAGTGTTTCTGCTCCTCTCTGCCGCTGTATCAGGCCGTTCTTTGAATATAGAGGAGAGGTGGCGTGTGTGCCGTCGGCCTGGACTCTTAGAGAGCTGGAGCACTACTATAGCTCTTTGATTTCAGAGGGAGTGTTTGAGAGACTCCGGGCTAAATCTAGGGGGTGGAGAGCACAGGGCAGCGTGGCGATGGACGTCGAGTGAAATAGGAGTGTGGGCGCTCTGCTATGAAGTGCATTAACATGACAATGGCTTTCATCTCAAAGGAGACTTTTGGATGCACACACACACACACACACACAGAGTAACCCCACTGTAGGGTGTTTACCTCTGACCACCATATGCATTAAAGTGCCCTCTGCCTCTATCTGCATATGAAGATCAAATAAAAATACATCTGCATCAAGATTATACAACGATATCTAACAAAGAAAACACTCTGAACAGTGTTCATAATCAAGATTATTAATGCTCAATTCAAGTGTATCATTCAACAGATTTTTTTAGTGTTTTATTTGCTTGCACTAAAAAAAAAAATGGATTTCAGCTGCTTATTGTGTTTAGTTAATTCAAAGAGCTAGTGCAGCAATTCTTGAACATTTTGTGATCATTAGATTTTATTACATGCAATCAATTAAAATTTAGTTTCCTGTTACTTGGACCGGACAATATATATGGAATATGCATCTGTGCAACTTTAGTGGTGATGTAAAATTAAGCACACTTATTATTGATTTTAATGTGGCTTTTTGTTTGGCTAAGGAATGTCACATTAGAATAAATATAAAATCATTTCTTGTAATGTGATTTTTTTCAAGTATGAGATTATAAAGACAGAGATAATTCAAAAGTGTCTCTGATTTAGACTTCAGTAGCGAAAAGAGCTTTTGAGTTTGATTCATTTCCATGCATCAGTTCAAAATATTAATGTCAATGAATTGATTCAAAACTCCAATTCTACAATTTATTTGTATCATTACTCTAAAATGTTCACTGAAGCCTTTCCATATAAAAAAATACATTAAAATTTTGTAAAGATTTCTGTTTATTACTATATATTGTTATAGTAGCACATATGCAGTACAGTATAAATTCTAAAATGTAAATCAAATTTTAGTTCTTTAAAAATCATACACTTTCAAGCCATTTCAGAGCAAATAAAGAAATATATCTTCAGTATTGTCAAAGACTAAATTTTTATTTGCCAGGAAAAAGATTAATAGGCAATGTTTGAAAAAGGCAAACAAAACATATTAAGATGTGTATGTGTAATAATTTAATATTAATACTATATTAATACATTATTACAATGTTATTCATATATTATTACAATGTTATTACAAAAAATTCCTGATTTGTTTCATGGTGGTGCAGGTTTGCTTGAATCCACTGAATATGTATATTGCACCTGCTAGGGGTGAAAAAAAGAGGGCTTTTTTTATTTTATCTATTTATTTTTTGTACATAAAAAAGCTTGCTTTAATAGCACCAAAAAAGTGTTTTTCTCAATTTAATTACATTGATTTAACCCTTATTTTCAGAGTATGCATTAAAAGATGGCACTAAAATAAGGCTGTTGAAATTTGTAAAATATATTCAAATGGAACGCATTGAGTAAATGGTCATGAGCGCATCTGTTTCGGATGGTTTCATATTCAAGTTGCGATGACGTGAAAATGAAAGTTGCCTGTGAAAGGTGCACGGCTTACAAGGCAAATGGCATTTTTGATTGTGCCATCTGCTTTGTGTCTGGCTACATCAATGAATATGCGCTTACTGTTTTTGCATATGTAAAGTTGGGCTGCTCATACCCATGTATTCAATCCCCTAAAAGGGGGGGATCTTTTTTCTCCTGACAAGCCAGAGACGTCGTACAATGAGGCACGTGAAAACATGTCCCCCGTATTTGAATGTGATTCATTGGACAGCTTCTTCAAATTAATTCCCAGAGTCGGGCCAGATTGCTTTACAGCTATGTCATATTCCTTTGAATGGCAAAGCCTATTGACGGAAATGGAGGGTGACAGCCACCCAGAAAGCCCATTGCGTGATGTGGCGGGACAAAATGATAGGGGTCATAGCAAGTGTTATTACACCGGGCCCACACAATATCTCCCAAAAGCACCACACTGTGTTTTTATCCATAATTTAGATTGCCAGCTTATAGGCGGCTCTCTGCGTTAGATGAGGAAATAGATCTGTCCCGCCATGCATGGAGATTTCTCTAATCATATGTTGGCGGGAAGCAGAAAACAGCGACATGGGGCAAAATACACACCAGAAGGTGGTTACCACCAAAAGCGCTTTCGCCAAACCATCAAATAGACACTAGAAAAAAGCCATTTGGAAAATAAACAGAAGATGTCGCACGGCCTGGAAAAGCCAATATAGGTACTGGGTTTTATAAACCAGACGTTTTGTTTAAAAAAGTCATCGTAGTGCATAACGATGTGCGAGAACGACCCATTTAGACAGAAAAAGAACAGACGTGTAAAGTGAATAATCGCAGTTTATTTTGTTTTATTTGTCATTGAGGGTGGGCTGAATATGAAATCATGGACGCTTTTAAATTTAAAGGCCAAATATATAGTTTTGCTTGAGGATTTATAGGATATGGAAGCTGTTTCAGCCACAGAATAAAAAAGGCCACTTTTTATTTCACAATTCGGACTTTTTTTCTTGCAATTCTAATAAATAAATAAATACATTTCAAAAAGAAGCAGAATTGTCACTTAAAGGTGCCCTAAGCAATTTTTGAAAAACGCTTTGACTGCAGTGTCGGACCGTGTCCCAAAACACACTTGCAGCCAATCAGCAGTAAGGGGGCGTGTCTTGTAATAATACAGCGCTCAATTTGAGTGTACAGGACGGATATTAGCAGGTCGACTATACCAGGGAACTGGAAGATTAAAAAGAGGAAAATATTGGAGGAACAAAACATTAAAAAGAAGGGTTACGATCAGGCAAGAGGTATGACCTGCGTAAATGTCGCAGATTTCAGATTGCCAGAAGGGCTCGAATCGGACACCGAGGTTGCGTTGTTTTTCTTGATAGGTGAGTAATGTTGATTTTGCATTGTTTCACACAATTTAACGGTGTTGGCTTTTGTTTGAATATGCTTGTGTGTCATCTTCGCTTGTTTCCGCGACCGTCATTATGCCAGGGTTGTGTACGTACGTGTGGGGCGGAGATATCAAAATATGGGCGAGGTCCTGTTGGGCTATGGGCGTGTTTATTTTGGTGCTTTCAAATATCAACATCATTTGGGAAAACTCGCTTAGTGCACATTTAAGTGTCATTGTCAATAAAGTGTCACAATTACTTTTTTATTATTGATATATAATTTATTCTGTGGCAAAAAACAAACAACCAAAAAAATCTCAGAATTGATTTAAACTCAGAAATCTAAAGGGAAAAAGGCAGAACTGCGATATGTAAACTCACAATTAACTCCAAGCTAAACAAAAATTCTCAAAATTGTAAGATATGAACTTGCAATGGTGAGGAAAACATTCAAATTGTGAGAGAATTATTTTTTTATTTATTAGTTTTTTATATATATACCTAGAACAAAACTATGAGTATCTTTCAAAGATTTGATTTCATATAAAACTCTGCCAAATTATTCATCCCTCGCGTAAAAAGTTATCCTAATGCATAATAATGTGGAAGAATGGCCTATTTAGACAGAATTAAAAAAAACCATCTGGCTGATATGTAAAGTGAATAATTACAGTTCATTTGGTTTTAATTTGCCATTGAGGGGTCAATGAATATGAAATGCTTGACAATTATAAACTCTCTGGAAAAAAAGGAAAATGTCGGACATGTTGTTTAAAAAGTCACTGTAATGCATAACAATGTGCAAGAATGGCCTGATTAGACAAAAAAATCTTGACATGTAAAATGAATAATCATAGTTTATTTGGTTCCTTGACACCATGATTGTAATCCAGCCTAAAGAGTAAAATATCTAGTTTTGCTTGTGAATTTAAAAGGCCTCAAACCAAGTATCTTTCAAAGATTTGATCCCACAGAACTTACAAACTCAAAAGCGCTCATTCACTCCCAAAGCTGTGGATATAATAATTCATGTAATCTTATTGCTGCTTGTGATCTGGTTTTGTGCATCAGTCGGTCAGTGAGTCTGAGGCTATAACCACTGAGAATCTCGTGAAGCAAGCTCTGCCGCACAGAAACTTTATATGACTCAGTCGAGTCCTCGTATCACTCAGTTTCCTGTGATTCAATCAAAGTCGCTCAACACAGCAGTCTAGGAGGAAATAATTCAGTCATCGTGTCAGTTTGGAGAGCTGTGGCCGCTGTGAGATGGCAAACAGAGCTTGAGTACAGTCTGACTTCCTGAGACTCCAGAGAGGCCGACTGTTGACTCGCTCGCATGGATCATCATGACGGATGGAGGCCACGCAGCGCAGTACTAACCACACTTAGCATATGGGAGCGTGGCTCCTGCGCTGATGAGGGGGAGTCTCCCACCACGCACAAATAACTCAACCCCAAAATCATTATCTGCAATTATCATAAAGAGACTTACAACCCTGCTTTGAACAAAAAAAAATAGCTTCATATGTTATCAAGTGTTGAAACTTTGCTAATCTCTTAATTAAAAAGTTTGCTTGTGTCTAAATGTGAATCTCTATCTATCTATCTATCTATCTATCTATCTATCTATCTATCTAAAACATAACTAAAGCTGGTCTTGACAAAATTATTTATGTAGTTAATAATCAGTATTATTATGGTAAAGTTTTGGTGCTGCTGCTATTTTTTTTAATAGAAATATTTTAAATATAATTTGTATGACAAACTACTGATCTGTTTAATGATTTAAAATATTTATCTGTCTATCTATATATTATCTATCTATTATAGTGTTTGTTAATATTGTGAATTAAATTACATTTTTATAATTTCTGGTTTTACTTTTAGTTAAAGTTTTAATAATTTTGTTGACCTTGTTGAACTTATTTGAGGCAACATTTATCATTTTTATTTAATATATATATATTATTTTAGTTAACATTTGCACATGTTTGGAGATAGTATAGATTTCATTTTTTGAAATATATTAATATTTTTACTGAGGATGGATGCATTTAATTACTAGGTGACAGTAGAGACATTTATAATGTTACAAAATATATTTATTAACAAAAAATGCTTTTCTTTTGAACTTTCTATTTATCAAAAAATCCTGAAAAATAAAATGTATCACACTTTCCACAAAAATGTTTTCAACACAATTGTTTTCAACATTAATAATAATCAGAAATGTTTCTAGAGCAGCAAATCAGTATATTAGAATGATTTCTGAAGGATCATGTGACACTGAAGACTGGAGTAATGATGCTGAAAATTCAGCTTTGATCACAGGAATAAATGAGATTTAACATATATTCACATAGAAAACAGCTATTTTAAATTGTAATAATATTTTACAATATTATTGTATTTACTGTTATTGATCAGATGAATTGTGTGTGTGTGTGTGTATATATGTATAGGTATGTATATATATATATATATATATATATAAAATTTTCTGTAAAAAAAACTATTCATGTAAAATCCACAGAGATGTGCTTTAAGTAAAAACACTGAAGTACAAAAGGATTTTCTTTCTCTTTCACTCTCACTTAAGAAGCGATGCCTCTCAGTCAATAAAAAACTTTGACACAAACACTGCAGATGGTGAATATCAAATATCCCTCTTCTGCTTCCTTTACAAGCCGATGCCTTACAAATGGTTTCCAGAACAATAACTACAACAGGAATGGAAAGTGGAGTGAGTTTAGCGACACGTTGTGTGTGCGATGAGAGCGCTTCATTTCTCTGAGTGTCAGTATCCTGCTTTTGACATTCAGCATCTGTTTCTCACAAACGCCATCCATCTGCGCTCGCTCTCTCTCGAAACACGGTGTTTATATACTTATAAAACAGATTGACTCCTTCAGTACATCAGGATCTGGAGCTTAATTGAAGCAAGCTGCCATAAACTTGCCGTCTAACTGCTAAAGCGTCACATGAGCACAAAGGCATTGTTCACAGAGGTAAAACCTCTCCTCCAAAATGATGAGAAACGAGAGAGACAAACAGCAGGTGATCTTTCAGAGCAGTGGAAGTATTCGCAATTCATTTCTCTCATGTAATATTGAAATTCAAGTTTATATATTGTTATTCAAGAATATTAATCTTTTTTTTTTTTTTTGTAATAAGTTACATGAAATGCAAAACACAATTTACTAGGGTTAAAATCAATCATCTCGGTTGCGTATGTAACCCTCCGAATGAAAGGGAACTAATGCTCAGCCATTTATGTATGTATGTACGTATGTATGTATGTATGTATTTATTTATGTAATATGGCCATTGGCATAAACTGAATTTGAAACTGAGCTGTGATTTTGATTCATTTAATCTAATTTTTTTTTTTTTTTTTAGATATGCCAAAAAATTGTTATATGTACACCACAATTAGCTTAATTTATATTATATAATATTATTTATTACTATTATTATTATTACTATTATTATTATTTTATGTTTTCCATTTTTCATTTTAATTTTAGTTTAAGTTTAATTTTAGGTATTAGTAATTTTGATATATGCCTTTGTCTTTTATATTTTATTTTATTTTTTGTCTTTTAAAATATTTATACTAAACTTTCTTTTTATTTCAGTTGTAATAATTTTACTTCAAATCAAATCTTATTTTATTTCAGCTGGTTGCCAATCCAACATTTTTTACTTAATTTACATTTTTTGTTATTGTAATTTCGTTATTGTAAAATTATTTTCTTAATAATTAATTAATTAATTAAAATTATTTTGTCAATAATTAAAATAATTATTGTTATTTTTATTATTGTAATTTTGTTATTGTAAAAGATTAATTTATATCTTTTTCATTTCCATTTTTCATTTTAATTTTAGTTTAATTTTAATTTTAGGTATTAGTAATTTTGATATATGCCTTTGTCTTTTATATTTTATTTTATTTTTTGTCTTTTAAAATATTTATACTAAACTTTCTTTTTATTTCAGTTGTAATAATTTTACTTCAAATCAAATCTTATTTTATTTCAGCTGGTTGCCAATCCAACATTTTTTACTTAATTTACATTTTTTGTTATTGTAATTTCGTTATTGTAAAATTATTTTCTTAATAATTAATTAATTAATTAAAATTATTTTGTCAATAATTAAAATAATTATTGTTATTTTTATTATTGTAATTTTGTTATTGTAAAAGATTAATTTATATCTTTTTCATCTCATTTTAAGTTTTTTTATCTATTATTAACATTTTATTTTATTTTTATTTCAGCTTTTTCAATTAATGAAATAATAATAATAATAATCAAATTAAATGAAAATATATAATAAAGTTAAATGAAAATATATAATAAAGTTAATAAAAATAAATAATAAAGTTAACAATAACAACACTGGCTACATGAAGAAACAAAACTGCATTCTTGTAAATGAAAACAAATGCTGTTTGCATACACAAACTCCTGTAGTAGAGCTTTAGTTGTTATTTTTAGTCTTATTTCTTACCTTTTTTATTTAATTTTATTCATACAATAGTTATTAGTGTATTCTTATTAAACTGATTTAGCTATCTTAAAAATGTACAACGTTATTGTCAACCAATCATACAAGAAAGAAAGAAAGAAAGAAAGAAAGAAAGAAAGAAAGTTATTACAAGAGCCTTTCTCATCCTGTGCTTAAAACACTGTCTTTGATACTGTAAGCTCTCACTTTACTGATGTATTTGTCAGTTTTGCATTAAAGTGTTATAAAATTAATGTAACTCTTTCTATCCCCTTGAAGACGTATCTGCTCACAGCTATTGTGTGGAGTGGAGGGGAAGAGGGAGACACAAAGTTGTGAAGTGTTTTTCCCCTCATGGCCTCAGAGTTGAGAAAATGAACAGGCAGAAATGTAATGTAATTCTTCATCTGACAAGCAGGCAATCTTCAGCGCCGGCCCAAAACTACACTTCATTTGCTCACCGCAAATGTTAACATAGAAATGAAGGCCTCTCCGGACTCCATCTGCCTCCTGAGATATGGCAATAGAGACGGGACGGCCTGCGCGTATGCAAATTCTCCATGAGCTGCAAAGAAAATCTGCGCTAAAATGAACGCTCAATTTGGAGAGCTTAAATCAAGAGTCACTTCTGAGGCTGTACAATTGACTAAACCACAGACCCAACAAATATAAACCGCTTCCCATGGTGGACCTTTCCTATCGGAGCAAATCCCAGCGTCTCTCTGGAATACTCTTGATTATTTTTGCGGAGAGAGAGAAAAAAACAACTAGCACGGGTAAACTAAGTGCAAACTGGTTACAGCTGAATTCATGCATCGTTGACCAGGAACAATGAAGAAGTTCAGCCTTGTGCATTGCGAAATAAGGTGGATATTAGACAAAATAAAATAAAAAATGCTGCTTTTTTAAATTATATCATTAAAATGAACTAATTCAACACAATTCTTGAACATTTTGCCATAACTCAATTGCACTGCATTCATACCACTTACATTTATAAAATGGTAAAGTTTAACACAATGAATCTGTGTTGCATTAACTGAAACTGGCCAGTGGATTTGGAAATTGTTGAAATTCGAAATTAAAGTTGATGTGTTTTTGAGAAAGTGTTTAGGGTCCGTGTACTTTTGCGTCCATTCGTTTCTCGTTTTTTAACCCAGACGAAAAACATGAAAAAAGAACTGTTATAGTATTTTTAACCGCTATGCTGAAAACCAAAATTGAAATTAGAACCGTACACACAAAACTCTTCACAAAAAGGTAAAATATTGACTTCTTTATGAATTTTTGTACTTTTCAGGTTTTCTTTGGCCAAATTTAGTAATGCTTCTCCCGCACGTTCAGTTGAGAACTAGAGTCTTTGGAACAATGCAGAGACTTAATGAAAATATGTTTTTTTAAAATAGACATAAAATAGGCAGAATCCTGGGAACTTTATCATCATGAAATGATATACTGGGATATAATTTTGTCAATTTTGTGTGCTATCTGGGTCACGGTATCGGAGAGGACTATGCATGGCATGTACCTTACATCGTGTTAGAGCGCTACACACGGTTTAATATATGGGGTAAAAATAGAAATATAAAGTTGTAATCTGATACAGGCAGGCCGGGTCCTGAATCACTGTGGGTGCTTCTGAAATCGGTACTCTAGCCTTAATATACATGTTGACATATTTTTGCCCTATTAATTAATGGTGCATTTATATGCAGATGTCACTCACGAAACATTGCAGCGTGCAGCTGTCACTGGTCCAACAGCGTCATGAAAAACTAAACTTATTCACATTCTGAATGGATTAGCCAAGAAAGCGCGCAAAGCGCTCTGCGCTCCCTATAATAATTATAAAACTGTCATTTCAGTTTATCGAGATCCGTTATAAAAATCCGTTATAATCAATGAAGATCTACACTGCACAATGAATGTCTTATTTACATCATGTTACACTTTGTTTGTTATAATGAGAGACTCCTGGGGCCTGTTTCATAAAACAAGTTTACCAAATAAACCAGGCTTATTTCAGTTAGTTATTTTGAACCAAATCAGCTGACAATAAATCAGACTAACTGAAATAATCCATTATTTGGTAAACTTGTTTTATGAAACAGGCCCCCGATTGTGCAGCACTGAAAAAAACTGTGTCTTGGAGTTGATTCTAACTTAAAAGCATGGCCACTCAGGAAATCAACAGAAAATGTCAGTCATCCTATTTCTAGCTTTAACCAAAGTCCCTTTGCTTTAACTGACCTTCTCTTGCTTTTTCGTTTCATTCCCTCTAGCACTCCCGTAGACCTTGCCCAGGATACAGTTATTTGCAAAGAAATATGTAATGAGTATTTCATACATGTTTTTAGGCGTGAAAAATTATTAAGATCATAAAAATATTGAAGCTAAAGGTTTTCATGAAGCAGTTATATATCAACTATATATCATTTTTATGATTTTTAATGAAGTCGGATTTTTGAATAATGAAAATTTGTTTGTGCCAGCTTATTCTATTCATCAGTGTTTGAACCATTAAAGAAGAAACCGCATTTTTCGTATTTCATTTCTGGGTTAAAAAACGAAAAACGAATGGACGCAAAAGTACACGGACCGTTTAGTACTTGTTTGTGTTTAATGTTCTATTATGTCAGTTTTTTTTCATTGTTTTGTTTTATTTTTGTTTATTTTGTTTTGGGGTTTTTTGTTTGTTTGTTTGTTTTGTTTGTGTTTTGTTTTTGTTTTTGTTTTGTTTTTTGTTTGTTTTTTGTTTTGTTTTTGTTTTTTTTATTTTGTTTTTTGGCCTTTTGATTTGTTTTGTTTGTTTGTTTGTTTGTTTTTTGTTTTGTTTTTAATTTTGTTTTTTTGTTTTGTTTTGTTACAACAATGCAAAAGGATGTTGCTGGCATGCTGCTTTAATGAGCAATTACTGAGCAAAAGCTGCTTCACTGACTGATCTTGAACTCTTATCAGGGCTATTATCGTTAACTAAAATTCTAAATTAAACCACAAAACAAACAAACATTACTTGAAATAAAATAAACATTAAATTAAAATACAATTTTTAAATTTATGTTGAAGTACTGCAATAAATAAAACTGAATAATCTAAAACTAAAACTTAATAAACACTATATATATATATATACTGTATATATATATATATATATATATATGAAGAACAAAAAACAAAAACACACAACAAAAATACAGAAATTTCTAAATTTCCAAGTCTAAGCCACCTTACAATAAAATTGCAATCAAAAATAAATTGCCTGCAAAAAATTGGGAGAGAAAAAAGAAAAGAAAAAAATTACAATAAATAATACTAACTAAATCCAATAATAAAACAAATAAAATGCAATTTTATAGGCTTATTCAATTTAGTTAATGTAGGATTCCACTACAAAATATATTTAAGTCAAGTCTACATGGTAATTTTATATTAAAAAAAATTAATTTCCAATATGTGTCAACAAACACCCATTTAAAAAGTGTATATAAAAAAAATGTATATGCAGAACTGTTGGTATCCAAATGAAACTGTATTCAAACAAGGCTGAGGCCAGCCGTGCACAGAACATCATCACAATATATATCATATGTTTGGACGTTATCATTGTGTGTCGCATTAAGAGTGACGCAAAAGACCCATCTTTAAAAAATACGACTGGAATCACATTTCTAACCACGTCCATGTAGAATTGAAAGATTTCATGCTGTCCAGACTTTCAAAAACCCATCTAAATAATATATGAAAAAAAAATCTGATTTTTGCTGGCAGTCTGAATAGGGGTTCTTTCTAGGTTGTTGTTTAATGGCCCGAGTCAAAAGAGTCGTCTCTTGGATCCTATTTCAATGTAAGTCAATTAGTTTATTAAGGAAGGGTTTTTTTTCACCTGTTTTATTGTTCGCCCAGATTCTGATTACTTGCAAAAATTTGTTTCCTAACCTAAATCACTGACTATGAGCAACAGTAATAGTGATGCTTGCCTTAACAGAGATATTTATATTTGATTTAATATTTAATTACACAATAAACCTTTAAATTTACACACCGCTGTAGGTGTAACTCACATCTGTGAAACATAAGACCTGTTAATACACTTGCAATAGTTATTCCAGGCATGAAGCGTCTGTGTCAATACCGTCTGGATCATATCTTTATCATAAAAATGGCGCAAACAACAGGGTCGATGGGATGCGTTTCTATCTCCCATAGCCTTGCAACATAAAACTTCCCAGCCACTAGAAAATAGCATCTCATCCAGAAAGAGAGGGACTGCTCCACTCAATAAAAACATAATACCCACAATGCTTCACTCTCAGTCTCACTTACACCCAATGCCCACACGCATTAGCTCGTAAAAGTTACTTATAGCCGCTTTTAATTCGGCCCAGAAAAGACGCCCCTG
Organism: Tor tambroides; assembly: GCA_021397915.2. Taxonomy (NCBI): domain Eukaryota; kingdom Metazoa; phylum Chordata; class Actinopteri; order Cypriniformes; family Cyprinidae; genus Tor; species Tor tambroides. The sequence goes on along the minus strand of JAFVLL020004165.1, from coordinate 24,133 downwards.
CCAATTCAGTTAACTAACAAAATAAAGCAACAGTTCAGAGATTAAACGGACAGAGGAGCCACAATAAAACACAAAGAGTTCAAGGTTTACGATATATGATATTAAAACAAACTTATCATGTATTAATAAAACAAAACAAAGGGGAAAATCACAAAATGTAATTCTTCCATGAGTTTTTATGTTGACTCATATATGAAGTGAACTTTGTGAAAGCAAACACCGAAAGAAAAAAAAAAAGATTTTCTTACTTTGTATTTTTGCCTTGTTTTCCAGTATCTAAACATTATTAAATCAAGATGCATTTACTTGAAAGCAAATTTACTTACAAAGTCTTGTTTTCTGAAAAATTAATGAAAATTTTGTTAGTTTTTGCTTAAAACAATTAAAAATATATATCTGCCATTGGGGCAAGAAAAAAGTATTGTTTTACCTTTGAATTGCCTTTGTTTTAAGCAAAAACTAACAAACTTTTAATACATTTTTCAGAAAACAAGACTTAACATCTCAAGTCATTTTGCTTCTCAAGTAAATGCATCTTGATTTAATAATGTTTCGATATTTATACTAGAAAACAAGACAAAAATACTAAGTAGGAAAATCCTTTTTTTGAAGTGAAGACATTATGTGCACTTTATAGGACCTCAACAATCCCTTTTATGAGGTATTTGTTTTGACTAAGTGTTTGTTTTTTGTCATTCTCTTGTGCGTTTGAAGGTTAAATGTGTGTGTGTGTGTGTGTGTGTGTGTGTGTGTGTGTGTGTGTGTGTGTGTGTGTGTGTGTGTGTGTGTGTGTGTGTGTATGTGTGTGTATTAATGCTCCATTATGTTTGTGGTGTGGGTGAACAGAGCTCGCTGCCTGTGTACAGAACTTTGTTTCTCAGCACATTGAATCTGTCTGCAACTCCACAGGGGGCTCATCGCCTTCAGTCTGTGTGTATGTGTGTGTGTGTGTGTGTGTGTGTGTGTGTGATTTTTCTGAGATGATATTGGTAATGCTTGAGGGTTTTAATATACGTGCCTGCTAGTCTTACCAACATATGGAACACATTTTCTGACATTTGTCAAGGCTTTAAATGATTTTCTTTGCATTTCCGCAACACAAATTATGATTTCATAATTAATGGTGTGTATATTGAAAATGAATTGTTAATGATGTCCGTTAAAATGTTGAAGTTAATGCCACAGGTTAATGCAGCTCACTCTGCTGTTGTTTTTGATTGACAGCCCTGCTGATTGACATTCCACAAATGTTCATTTAAATGCGACAGATTATTGGGATTATTGTTTTGCTGTGCGCTGACTATATTTATGCTGTTATTGTTTTTGTAATTACTGTTACTTAATTGTTGTGCGGTGATGTTAGATCTTTAGGTTACACTTTATTTTAAGGTGTCCTTGTTACAGTGTAATTATACATTTAAGTACTGAGTAATGTTAATTAACTACATGTACTTCCTATATGGTTAGGGTTAGGATTAGGGTTTGTTTTAGGGTTACTTGCATGTAATTATGCATAATTTATTGTTATTATAAAAGTACATGTAACATGTACAACAAGGACACCTTAAAATAGTGTTACCAATCTTTACTATTTTTGTAAAGGGTCAATGAAATTAGGTTTTTTTTTTTTTTTTTTTTTGGTCCAGATCCATTTATTTATAACTATCTGTCTATTTGTAATTTATCCTAAAATGCATAAAAATGCAGTTTACTATAACAATGACTGTGTCTAAGTCAGTATGTTTGTTATCATAAAGTGAACTTTTTATTTTAGGTTAATTCGGGTTTTGAAATGTTATCACCTTAAAAAAAAACTGTGGCAATATCTTCAAAACTCTCTAAGAAATATACCTGCAAAGCTGCAGTGCTGTGAAAAGATTTTAATCCTTTAAAGTGGGGTTATTTCTAAAAAAAAAAAAAAAAATGTCATAAACAGATTTGATTATCAATTAAATTCTATAAATCACAAATCACTGGTATGACCACTCTTTGACTTTGCCTTTTTGACCCAGCTACACTTGAACAGTTTTTAGGTAGTTTGGCAGGTATTTCTTCAATCGTCTTTGATATGTTGCCAAATTTCTTATGGATTTAGTCTGTCTCAGTTTTTTTGTCTTTTCATGCAATCCCAGACAGACTCAATGATGGTGAGATCTGATCTCTTTGAAGATCATACTGTCTGTTGTCGGGCACCTGCATATAAAAATCTCACTGGATTCACAAACTCTTCATTGACAAGAGTAAATTTCTAAGCTAAGAGAGAATGTGTTTGTGACATCATGCCACCATGATAAGTATGGTTAAAAAAAAAACACAAAAGTGTGTTCCCATTTACCATTCTTTGTCAAATTTTCATGGGCGAAATCCAGTAATTTCAATAAGAATCCACACAATCAAAAATTTTGTGTGAATTACGCAGATTTTGCAGTTGGTTCAAATTAGTCATGAGGATTTGCCACAGCGATCACCTGAAAACTTCATTTAAAAGTGACTTCTGTGTGAAGGCCCCAATGTACTTCAAGCGAAACTGAAGAATGAATTGGTGAGATGTCATTTCAAACAAAATCAGGCCAAACCGAAGTTGATTTGGAATTCATTTGGCAGTCTAACAAGTTGTTGGACTTTTCCAGAAAAGTACGCTCCAGCTGGTAAACAACTTTGAACTGCCATTGGTCCATGGTGATTATGTATTAAGTAAATTGATGAGTGTAAATACTTTTTCAGTACTTCAGACCTATGTGCCCTCTAGAAGCTTGCGTTCTGCAAGTGAACGACGCATTATTGTGCCATCCCAAAAAGGCACAAAATCACTTTCACAGACTTTTTCATTCACTGTTCCCACCTGCTGGAATGACCTGCCCAACTCAATCCAGCAGCTGAATCCTTAGCCATCTTCAAGAAACAGCTAAAAACACATCTGTTCTATCTTTATTTGACCCTGTAACTCTATCACTCTCTATTCTAATTCTATTTTATCTATCTGTCTTCTTTTAAACAAAACAAAACAAAACAAAACAAAAAAAACACACACACACCCTTGACCCTCTATCAACTACATATTTATTCTCTAACTGCTACTTTTTCTTTAAAAACTAACACTAGCTTTCTTTTTTCTATTCTATCTACTTGTTTTCCTTGAAAAAAAAAAAAACCTTGCTATGTGTACTGCGTTAGGCTAACCGAGACTTGTCATATGCTTGCATGTTGTTGCTCTTGTGTTGGTTTTGATTGCTTCTATTGTCCTCTTTTGTAAGTCGCTTTGGATAAAAGCGTCTGCTAAATAACTAAATGTAAATGTAAATGTAAATGTAAATAGTAGTTCGATGCTACTTAGTGCAAAAAAAGGCAGATATTTGCACCTCAGTGTTGTAGTACATTATAAAACAGTATGCAATAATAATAACATTGCGCCTCATGCATGAAACATTTGTAAATATAGGAGTAATTTATGAGTAATTTGCGCGTAAAACTGACCTTCCTGAAAACTCTCCTCAGGATTCACAAACGCTTTATAAACTTCCGATTTGATAGTTAGACATGCGTATGTTAATGAATTCCAATCATTCGTAAAATGTAAACTCATTCGTAAACTCTTCTGAAACCGGCCAGCTGGCAGCGCTTGAGAACACTTTGGTGGCACAGCGTTTTCCAGCTGAGACACTTTGGTTGCTATGATTAGGAATATTTACGGCAGTAACATATTACTAGTATCTCATTTTGAAGAATATTACTGAATATAAAATTACAGTAACCAGCAATATTAACTTCTCTATTGTTGTTCAGTTGTTGTACATGTAGGATGATTGGTCGGTGTAGTATTTGTCCCGACCCCTCCTCCATTGATTGGACGGCTGGCTAAAAAGTGACAGTGACAAGCATTGCATTTCACCCAAAGCTAAACAGTTTATCAACTCTCAGCTACAAAAAAAAAACAAAAAAACAGAGCAAACGACCTTATAAATTATTATAATGGCAATGCATCAAAATTCAGTGTCATCAGTTTGCCAAAAAGAACACAGAACGTTTTACGCACCATTTACACGAGGTAAGGAGCAGGTGTACATTTCTTTCGTACCAACTAACATTTTGAAAATACAAACACTTTCATGAATCCGAAAATTTACGTCAGAACAGCTTTACGAACAATTTACACAACAATTCGTTCTGCTCAAGTTTCATGAATGAGGCCCATTGAGGGTAAATTATCATATTTATTAAAATTATTAAATGGATGTTGCCCTATACCTACCCCTAACTCTTCCCGATAAACACTTTGTTATTAAATATCTGTGAGGCACTTAATTTACACTTTTTGAATATTTCCCTATATTTTTATTGAAAATAAATGCCTTTCAAATCTGATATGTTATGTGAAAAGAGAGAAGAACGATTTTGGCAAAAGGCAGATTTGAACTCGTTAAACTCGAAGCATTAAAATTTACTGCCACGCGCGTTACTCTGTTTGCAGTCATTGCTGTTCATTGACTGGTGTCTTTTGAAGTATTTTCAAGCCCAACCAGCCATTTGTGGGCAGAGTTAATGTAAATAGCCTCTGCCAACAAGGTGGACTATTTGCACATAGTGTAAATAGACACTCTGTATAAATCAATGTGATGTGACTTGACTGGAGTGTATGACCGCAAACATGTCCATGCTTTCTTAACTGCTTTTTTCTCACAAGTGTCAAATTTTGTTTGAGAAATTTTGAGAGGAAAGCACATACAACATTTACATTCATATTTATAAATGCTCTCCGCTCTCAGCACGTGGACGGCGTGTTTGTTCGTTAGCATTAAACCATTGCAAAAGTATTTCAAACTTACTTTTACCCCTAAGCGAAGAACAAAAAAGAACATCGCAGGGTCGAAAGCTGTGCTTTATACATCACGACATTAAAGGACATTTAATTTGCCCCAACCCTAACTACAATAAAACCACAAATAGGTGTTTATGTAGGTATAATTTTGGGTAAAAAAAGCAGTAATTGTTCAACGTACATCCACTTTTTTTTGTCATAGCTCTATCAAATGTGTCTCGGGCCCTTTCTGTCAGGCCAGGCTATGAAACCGCTATTGATTTATGTTGATGTGACACCACTGTGGCCCAACAAAAAGTTTCGCACCTTTGAGCGATAGCTTACCGCCAACCCGCTGCAGTCCCTTCCCGACGTAGGTCTTTCCTGTCTCCGCCGCCTGTTAAGATGCATGGAGAGAGATATCCTGTCAAAACGCTGCCACAGTATTTCTTTTCCAGTAAGGAGAGCGAATTCATTTTTTTCCCCTTTCGCCTCCTGCTCTTGTACACAGGCCAAGTAATGCTGGTCACTCCATCAAACATTTAGTGCAGGTAGGTTGATTGTTCCCTGGTAGATACAGTGGGTGTATAACTTGCAGCTCTTTTTGTCATGTTAACTGCAGTCGATCAATGACTGGAGGTCAGGGGCTCCTGATGTAGGTGCGAGCTTAAGAGCGAAAGAGGCAGAGAGAGAAAAAAGTGTCCAAGATCCATTTTTTTTCATCTCATAACACACACGGGTCAGTTATTTTTCTCCGTTTAGCACTCACCGCTCTAAGTGGATATTGATCAGGTACCTTAATGCAAACCTGTCAAATTAATTTTGTTGGTAGAAAGCTATGACTGCTCTAAAATTGCCTCAGCAATCGCTGTTAGCCGCTAGCCTATGAATTTTAATCATTATCTGAATGGGAAGCTGGCATTGAAATCTCTCGCTCTCTCTCTCTCCCATTCTACAAAAGCAATCTAGTCAGAAAGTGAAAAGAAAGAATGCTTAAAGCTGCATTTACATAGTCTGAGCGCAGACTATCTGATCCGTAGCCGTGCCAGTCATTTGTTCTGTAAAAGTAGTAATTATGAACTTTATGGATTTGGTTTTATTCATTGTAGTTTTATTTTGCAACAAGAGCTTCAGTTGATTGATGCATGATTTCACTTGTAAAAGGCATTTTCTTTCAGTTTGCAGTTCCATAAGCAATGTAGCGAAAAGGACTTGACCCCATCACAACGTCAAGGGCATAGAAACCCATGAAAACCATGAAAAATGAAAGACACTACAACAAATGTTTTGAAAATATGAATGGACATGAAAAGGTAATTAGTAGTGTTTGTGCTTGCTTCTTGGGGAAAACAGGGGGAAAACAAATTTACATTGAAAGTGGGACCTAAGCCATGTTTAGTGACCAGGGTAGGGTTGCACCAGCTTTTCGTAAGTTTTTACTTAAATTGGAACATAAGATCCACACTAGAGGCTTAGTAACTAGTACCAACTAACTCAGTACTTATTCGGTTGCACCATATGTTCTTATGGAGGAATGTAGCTAATAGGTTTTTCACTAAATGTTCTCTCTTTTTTAAATGTCAATATTATCATAGGCCTATATATTTAAAGGATTGAAGCCTAAAACAAGAACTTAATCATGCAAATCAATCTGGTGTTTTATTCCAACTATTAGTCCTAGTTGGAGGCTTCCATAAATGTTTGGTTTATATGTAGAGTTACATTTCAACTAAGTTTAATGGTGCAATGCAAAAATGTTAGTAATGCGTAAGTTTGAACAACTCAAGGCCCTAAAGCTGATGTTAGGCTGTCATTTAGCATCTGTCGGCATCTGTCTGCTTAGATCTGTTTAGCATCTGTCTGCTTGCGTTCTGTACCGTTGGCGCTAGTCAGATCCAGTCGGCGGCTTTCAGCAGTTCGAACATGTTTTACATCAGTAAAAGAAATGACTCTTATTGGCTGTTCAGCTTAGCAAACTAGTGCACACGAAGAAAAACTGGCGTGAGGAAAGCTAGCGAAGAAGTGGAGTGAGATTGGTGTTTCTTTTTTATGGTTTGTATATCTACAGTCCTACGGATTCCTTTTTTTCCCTTTTTGAATATAGACTACTGACACCTGCTGGTGTGGAGAGTTATTTCCTCTCGTGCAGATGCAGTATGTGTGTGCTAGTTAGTCGTGACGTGACAACACAGTCCACTTTCTTTGCCGCTAAATCTTTGATGGTGGTTTGGCGTATCCGGGCGAGCATATAGCAACAACTTGGCAAATACCTAGCAATGTACTAGCAACAACTCAGAATACCCTAGCAACATTTTGCATAAATTCCCTGGCAACCATACATTACACCCTAGCAACCACATAGTGACCACTCAGTACAACCTAGCAACACAATTCTTGGTGGTTGTTGTTGTTGTTTAAGTCTATCCATTGCGTTACCTCTGCATGCATCTTGCTGTTACACCCAAAGATTTTTCTCACTCTAGACACATTACTTATTCATCCTCCGTTCAGTTCCGTTTCCCTCTCATTCCAAACACATTTTCTATTTATTCAAAAGCCATTTTCTCCTCGATTCGGGATCTGAAGGATTGGATTGGGTTAATGTGAGCAGGTCTGGTCCATTCATCTCTGCCTTACCTGAGGGCCTGTTGTATCTGTGTTAATGCACTGAGCGCTATCTGACTCCAACCTTGACTCAGATCCAAGAACAAAGAGCCAGAATGAACTTCAGAAAACAGGAGAGAAAATTGACAAAGCTACTACTTTTGACAAAAAGTTGAGGATTCAGAACTACAGAATCAAAGTCTCTTTGGATGCTGTGTGTTAGTATGCCAAAAAAAAAAAAAAAAAAAACGGGACTGTCCGCTGATTCCCAGCAGATGATTTTGGTGGTGGATTGTGACCGGTAGGCCTACATATAAAGGATGAAAATCCATTGCTTGTGTGAACAACAATTGTTGTAAAACGCAACTTTTTTCACCTTCTAACAGAGTTTTATACGTATTTCTCTTTTCTTTGGGGACTAAATAAACCAGCAAGTAACATTTGCGCCTCAATGCAATTTTCCCGCGGCTGGCCTATCACCCATCCACATCCCTTCCCACAGAGTCCATTACAGCAGCGGCTGAACGGATGCTCACGGCAAACAGGTTCCTCTAGGCGCCGCGGCCACGTGCTCGAGGTAGAATGTAGATTGAAGCAGACATCAATAAATAATTACGAGTCTTGAGACTTTTAAGTAGGAATCTATGCAGTGTGAAGCGGCGTTTAATCGAGTAACTTCTGACACTGTATCCATCATTGGAAAAGCAGCAGACATCAGCAGAAAACGAACAAGCCTGCTTCTGAGATTTGCCTTCATTTGCTTTGTCTCTGGAAAGGGGGCACTTGGTGATATTTAAATTCATCAATTGACTCGAATTTGCACTGGTCTCTGGATGCACTGCAGAGCTAAGAGTGAAAATCAAACCGAGACTATAATCATAGCAAAGTAATAAAGAGAAGATGCGAAAAAAACAACATAAAATTGGTACCTTCTACTCTAATTTAATGAGTCTAGCTATACCGAGAAGTTTGGCCGCCCCATTTGCATTTAGCTGTAATCATATCAGCGCTGATATGTATTATTTGTAGAAGTGTACCCAAAATGCAAATTCATGGATTTGATTTTCTTCGCTCCGTGTTATGAGTGCATATCAATGAAATGAAAAGGATTTCATATTCTGTTGTATCATCAAGAGTCAACAACCAAAGCTCACACTCCCTATTATCAGAACAGATATGATTATGTTGTACAATAAAATGTTTTCTCCGTTAGAAAATAAGCAATAATTTACATTTTAAAATGCCTGCTGAAAGAGTGCAAATTATACTGGTGTAGTTAGATTCGGCTGTCACTCGCGGGGCCAAATTTGCGAACTTACTACCTTTGATTACTCATTTTGCATCGCCGAGGAACCGAACTCGAGAGACTTGCTACCTGTTCCGTCATTTAACAAAATATACACCAATTCTCATGCTGCAGCCTGTTTTAAATGGAATTTTTTGATGTGCTTGTGGCTGCCTTTATTGATTTTTACATTTCTCTGAACTGCAAGTTGGCGAGTAGGTTTATGGAGACAGTGTAAAAATGTCCCCTGAATAGAGAAGCTCAGCTCCTGCTGGTTATGAATAAACTATCTTTATAAGATGTCATTTGGCCGGCAATAGACAGTAAATAAAAGCCAATGGCTAGTTGCAGTTAAATCAAACTTGGTGGGGATTTTCCAGAGATTTACAAATGACCTCAGGGATTTGACTGCAACAAATGCGGCTACACATTGAGGTGCATGAGAACGTATGGATGAAGCAATACGATTCACTTTCATTCATTATAAATAATGTCCTCTGCATTTTTGCAGTTCTGCAGTTTCATTGTGGGGGTTTTCAGCATGGTGAGGGTATAATAGGGTCATGAAATGATAAACCACTGGACGTTTGGTGTAACGTTTGTGCTATGTTGAATATTAACAGTCAGATGCTCATTGTCACTTGATTAAGTATAGATGGCTGTTAAATTGAAATAAAGCAATGACATAATCAGATATATTTAAAATGAATCAGGACATTCCATCACAAGGCACAGAAATATCTTTAAAAAAAATACAAAATAATAAAAGGCAAGTTGTTTGACCGAAACATGAAAAAAAACTAATTCCATAAAATCAGTACCAACTGTGTCAGCACCATTTGCACTGAACACAAAAATCTGATTAAAATTAAGGGAAAAAAAAGTTTTACAAGCTTAAATGATTTCAAAAGAAATTATAAATTAATTAAAATATTTTATTTAATTATTTTTTACAATAAATATTTAAAACAATGAAATGTATCTGTAAAGTTAGCCATACAAATTATATTTTAAATATTTATATTTAAAAAAACAACAGTAAAACAGTAATGTTGTGAAAGATTATTACAATTTAAAATATACTAATATACTTTAAAATGCTATTTATTTCTGTGACCAAGCTGAATTTTCAGCATCATTACTCCAGTTTTCAGTGTCACATGATCCTTCAGAAACCATTCTAATATGCTGATTAATTATCAATGTTGGTAACAGTTGTGCTGCCTAATATATTTTGGAACCTATAGATAAATAAAATTACAAACCTAGATAGATAAAAGTACAAAAAAAAATTTGGATCCTGCAGGGCTTGTCAAAATTTCCCACCCACCAATCACAAGTTCAGAGTATCCCCAATTATTAAAAAATATATATATATATTTAGTTTGAAATGTAACTTAAAGATATTCTTTGTCTGAATATTTTTATTTGTCTGAATGTTAAAAATATTTCCAAAATTAATTGGAAAAGGCACCCGGTTCCATAGACTGACATGAATATTGAAAGTCCTGTCAATGTAGAAGCTCATTTCCATATGCTATGCTTTTGCTTAATATTCACCTTAAACCGAGATCATGCATCAATGGCAATTAGATTATTATGCTGTATTTGACTGATATAATAAGTCTAAAATAATCATAACTCACTGAGATTGCTTATAGATCGGCCCAGTTTGCACCTCCCTGGCTTCAGCTGCCCAAAAGCGAGGTGCTCTAGAAATCATTTCAGACTGAATCAAAAGTATTGGCAGCTTTCACATTACAGCTCTTCAAATGCATTGTTGTTGGAGCGGGTGGGGGTTTGCTTTGCGTCTACAAACCAATCAATCTAGGTGAGAATCACATTGGCCTTCTAAGCAAAAGCGCTTGGAGAGATTTCTAGGCCATGGTGTCACCAATCCGATTTCCACCAGTGACCTCTGATCTGCGGTGTCATGGGCCCAGCTGACACACCGGAGTCAACAGGAATCAATAGCCACTGCTGGGGTCACTTCACCTTGTATAAAAAAAGACATTATATATTTATTTGTATTAAAGCTTGACACGTTCAACTTCCACTCGGAATGCACTCCCGCGCTAATGAAATGTCAATCTAAAGGAAAATATGAAGAGGGGGTGAAAGGAGGAGTTTTTGGATGAAAGAAGGGAAGAGGAGGGGGTTAAATGTAAAAGTTTGAATTCAGGAATGAACGCATAATCAATGTGAGTTTATAGCAATATTTATAAATGATAGAATTGTCATACAAAAGGGAACTAAACCAAATAAACTGATAGCACATTAAGTTACAATGCAGATTATAAATACAACAATCTTTTCATTTAAAGATTTTTAAATAAACCAAGCATGAATTTACAAAATCGTGAACTAGATCACCATTTTTATGTGACTTTTGCAACACTTTCAGCCAGTGATGCTTCTGGATGGTTGCCAGGGTGTTGCTATGCAGTTAGTAAGGTATTCTGAGTGTTTGTTGGCTCATTGCTATGTTTTGAGTTGTTTCTAGGGTGTTGCTATGTGGTTGCCAGGTGTTCAGAGTTGTTGAAGGTGTTCTGGGTGCTTGCTAAAGTCTTTGGTATTGTTGTAGGTGTCTGGGTGGTTGCCAGGGTGTTGCTAAGGAAGAGCGTTTTATCACATTTCTATTTATCATTAGGGTGTTCTGGGAGGTTTCTAGGATGTTGCTGTGCGGTTGCTAGGGTGTTCTATGTTGTTTCCAGGGCACTGATATGTGGTTGTTGCTTGTGCACTGTTGTTGAAGGTGTTCTGAGTAGTTGCTAAAGTTCTTGGTATTGTTGCTTGGTGTTTATAAAGGTGTTTTGGGTGGTTGCCAGGGTGTTGCTATGCAGTTTCTAAGGTTTTCTGAGTGTTTGTTAGGGCATTGCTACTTTCTGAGTAGTTTCTAGGGTGTTGCTATGCAGTTGCTAGGGTGTTGCTATGTGGTTCCCAGGTGTTCAGAGTTGTTTAAGGTGTTCTGGGTGGTTGCTAAAGTTTTTGGTATTGTTGCTTGGTGTCTGCAAAGGTGTTCTGGGTGGTTGCCAGGGTGTTTTTAAAGAATTGTTTTACCATGTTTCTATGTATCACTAGGGTGTTCTGGGAGGTTTCTAGGATGTTGCTGTGCAGTTGCTAGGATGTTCCAGGTTGTTTTTAGCACGTTGATATGTAGTTGCTACGTGTTTGTGGTTGTTGCTTGTGCACGGTTGTTGAAGGTGTTCTGGATTGTTACTAGGTGGTTGCTGTAGCTTCTGGTATTGTTGCTTAGATGTTGCAAAGATGTTCTGGCTGGTAGCTATGGTGTTTAGGGCTGTTGCTAGGGTGTTGTTATGCAGTTGCTAGGGTGTACAGTTCCAGATCAGATGGTCACTGCAGTCACCCGGATCCAGACTGTATCCGGTCCAGATGGTGGATCAGGACTGAGAGATGACCTCTACAGCCCTGAATGTCAACAGAGACCAGGACTACTAGATGAGCCCCAGAGACAGATCCCCAGTGAAGACCTTGTGAAGACCCCCTAGACAGCCCTCGGGACAAGACCACAGGAACCAGATGAGTCCTCTGCACAATCTGACTTTGCTGCAGCCTGGAATTAAACTGCTGGTTCATCTGGCCAGAGGAGAACTGCTCCCCCGACTGAGCCTGGTTTCTCCCAAGGGTTTTTTCTCCATTCTGTCACCGATGGAGTTTTGGTTCCTTGCCGCTGTCGCCTCTGGCTTGCTTAGTTGGGGACACTCAGTTTCCAGCTATATAGTAGACTTGATTGCACAGATACTATTTAAACTGAACGGAGCTGGATGATGACATCACTGAATTCAATGATGAACTGCCTTTAACTGAAAATTGAGTGTTTACTATTGTCCTTTTGCATTATTGACACTATTTTCCTATTTAATACTGTAAAGCTGCTTTGACACAATCTGCATTGTTAAAAGCACTATATAAATAAAGGTGACTTGACTTGACTACAGTTGTTAAAGTGTTCTAGGTGGTTGCCAGGGCATTGTTATGGTATTCTAAATGGTTGTTAGCACATACATAGTGATCATCTTACTGGTTGCTAAGGTGGATGTAGTTGTAGCTTGGGTGTTGCTGAGTTGTTCTGTGTGGTTGCCAGGGTATTGCTCTGCAGTTGCTAAGGAATTTTGTGTGTGTCTGTTAGCACATTGCTATGTTTTGCTAGCATGTTCTGGGAGGTTTCTAATATGTTGCTATGTGGTCGCTATGGTGTTGCTATGTGCTTTCCAGGCGTTCAGAGTTGTTGTTTGTGCAGGGTTGTTGAAGATGTTCTTGGTGGTTGCTAAGGTTTTATGGTATTGTTGCTTGGTGTTTACAAAGGTCTCCTGGGCAGTTGCCAGGGTGTTGCTATGTGGTTGCTGAGGTGTTCTGAGTGTTAGTTTGTGCATTGCTAAATTCTGAGTTGTTTCTAGTGTGTTGCTATGTGGTTGCCAGGTGTTCAGAGTTGTTGCTTGTTCAGGGTTATTATAGGTATTCTTGGTGGCTGCTAAAGTTTTATGGTATTGTTCCTTGGTGTTTGCAAATGCGTATTTTTTTTTTTTTTGCAAAAATCATAATGTACTATGTGCAAGTAATACTTATGTTTGCCTTATAAACCAGCACTAAAACTTTGATTCTGCCTACTGCATATGGCGCTCTTATGTAAAGCCAGTCAGTTGATGACAGTGGATGTGTACACCTCATATATACATGATGGCTGACTGATAAATCCGCTGCACTCATTAAAGTGGAACATATTTGTCTCATCATTTCTGTTATTACACACATTTGCATCCACCTTAATTAAATCCACACTAATGTATACGCACTCGCTTCACAGGCCCATAAACGAGTCTGTCCTAAAGCACATTTCTGGCGTTCTGTGGCTGCTTTATGGTATCTCAGTGGACTCAAGGGAGCTCGGACCCCGCAGTGTGTTGTTTGTGCCGTCAGGGGCCGTTGTTTTGGTAAATGGGGACTTAAACAGATATATCCAAGCGTAAAATCTGAAAGTGTCCCCGGTGGGAGCCCGAGGGCTGGTGTTTGAAATCAACTACATATCAATTGAGCGGCGTAGAGCAGATCGTATGATAAATTCTATTCCTTAGACGCTTATAAATTACTTTTTCTCTCACTACATCTCCTTCCTTTTCCCGCACCAGCTCAAATCCCTCTTTTTCCTCCTATCTCTCTGCAAACTACGCCTTTAATAGCATCCCCCGGGGCTACAAGTACAATTGTGTGAGATGTTCAGATGGATATTTTCATAGCGTGAGTGACAATATTAACAGAACGTGTGTGTGTGTGTGTGTGTGTGTGTGTATACGCGTGTGTGCTGTCTATTCTCCAATGGATATTTCCCCCAAATTCTTGGCCTCTCATCCCAGTTCAATCGTGGTGTGTTATCTAGCAGTTCATTATCTCGGTGTTTTCTGTAAGTAAGTAAGCTTAGATTGAATTACTAGGGGCTCTATTGTCTATTTGGAATTCTCCTTCCATGTCGCCCTGCTAATGAATGGGCAATTTGCTGCGTCTTTGTGAAGGCTGCTTGTGTGTATCAGTCACTTAATTACTCTCAGACTGTTGGCGGAGCTTTTATTGACGATACAGGGCAGTAAAGGCTCAGAGACGAGCAAACAGGGGTCGGAGAACACAAGGGCTAATTCTCAACAGACAGTGAGGCTAGTGGAGCGCACAGAAATGCTGAAGACAGCTAGTCTTCATACAAAGTTTTAGTTTGGGAGTGCGAACTAAGGCCTGAATTCAAGAAACCCCGATGTGAATCCCTTCTATGTGACATTAAAGCAGATCAATGTCAGTTTTTAAACAATGGATGAATCAGACGAATCTGGAGGCGGTCTGAGCGTTTCAGTTGAATTGAGTGTGTGCATTAGCATGGATATGCAAGCATTTGTGTACAAGTTTCATATTTTGTTGGGTATAAAGTTCAAGCTTCTTGATTAGACTCATGGCTATAAATCAGATTTGGAAGCAATATTTATTTTGGCTGCTTCAAATTAATATGTTTGTGTTTAAAAGAATATTAACTTAGAAATAAAATAAATGTAATTATTATAAATGAAAAAATGTAAATATTTAATAAATATTATAAAAAAAAAAAAAGACTTTAAACCTAATTTATTGTGTTGTCAGAATTTGGATTTAATAGTATATTTTAAAAATTATAAATATAGTTAATTAATTTAAAATGATTAATTAATATGGATTATTTATTCAAACAGAAGCCGTGAAACCTATTCATTCAGCATGGTTAAAATTTTGATCTTTAAAAATATAAATATGGATGGTTATAAAGAAATATATATATAGAGAGAGAGAGAGAGATAGATAGATAGATAGATAGATAGATAGATAGATAGATAGATAGATAGATAGATAGATAGATAGAATGCATCTTCTATGCATAAGCAAATTATACAACTACAATTTTAGCATGTCCCTTATTAATATTTAGTTATAATAGTTCTTACATAACCAGAGTTTTTTATTAAATTTTTTAATTATTATTATTTATTTATTTATTTATTTATTTTGCAGTAATATTGTAGTAACCTCAGGCAAAAAAAAAAAAAATCTTCTAAATCAAAATATTTTATATTTCTTTTCATTACCAAAAAAAAAAAAGAAAAGAGAAGTCGGATTAACTTGAAAACAGTTTTTATTCCAAAATTGCTAGTAAATTTCATAGTTAATTACAAAAAAGGCAAGTACCACACTGAATTATTTTTTTAAATATGAAAACTGAAAAAAATATTTATTCATTTTTATTTTTTTATTTTTTTTGTAAAACACGCTTATCTTATTGTTTTATTGTTTTTTTTTACTGTATACTTAAGCAGAACTAAATACCACATTTGTAATTAAAATCTAATTCTTAAATTCACCTAATAGATTTCTTTGATTTATTAAAAATATTTTCTTACAAAATACTCCACCTACATTTGCTGTTACTACAATAAAAGTTTGATTTTCTGAGGCCTAACCAAGTGCCAGTATTATGATGATCAGATTAGCTGAGAACAGTGACTTGTTCAACCCATTAACTGATAATTACTATAAATTCTACCTAACATGCTTTAATTACTATTGGACTCATTTTCATTGTTTTTTTGTTACACCATCTGTAGTGACAATGTCAGAAAGCATGCTGCTAACGAGACTGAAAGTGCGGCAAAGCAAAGACACCAATGAGACGAATGCTAATTCAAGCAAGCCATGGTTCACAAGCCTGTCCTCCTCCCCAGAGCAGAGACAATGCCACTCCACAGTCTCCCCCCATTTAGTACTCAGAGCGCAGCCTGATGGGGCTCAGCGGGACGGCCTGCAGACGGGGAGTGGAGAGAGAGAGAGCGAGCCGCGGGCCACACGCTGCTCAACCCCCTCAGAGCTGCCCCGTGCTTCCAGCGGCTGAACCTGAATGAGGAGCGGGACACGGGCCTGCTTCCTCCTCTGTGCTCCCACAGCCAGGGGATTTGGAAATCTGGCAGGTTAACTGGAAAATCTCCATATGATCCAAATGTGATTCAAGACCCCCATCCAGATAGTGCTGAACAGCCCCCCAATCATTTCCACAGGGGGTTCAGTGGCCACTAAATGAGAGAGACATTCTTATTAAATTGTTGTTTTTTACAGGTTTAAAAAATTATTCAAGAACAAATCTCACAAAAACATGTCTGGATTACATTGAAAAAATAATTGTAACATTACTTTCTTAGCAATCAAACAAATTAGACTGATGCAGTTTGGTGTTTTCAGTATCAGTTTTCAGGCCATTCTCATTGTGCTAGATTTTTTTTGTTTTTCCCCATAAATTAAAAGTAGTACAATAAAATGACCAAATGCACAAACATACAATGTTTAATTAAAACCATAGCATTATTATTATTATATTTAGTTTATTTATTTCTTTATTGAATTGCAGTAAAGAGTTTTTTTTGTTGTTTTTTTCATAGGTAAAGAGAACTGGAACAAAAGTCAAAAAGAAAGGCTTTTTGTGTATAAAATTAAATAATAAATAATAAAAAAGAAATATCAGGGTGAAATGTGACTACTATTACATTTGTCCTTCTCTGTTACAAAAATGTACCGTGATTACTACAGTTCCTGCCAAAACACCACAGTCAATACAGTTAATGTTACTACAGTTAAACTTGGTATTAACCGCAACTGTCATCAAAACAAGAATTTAAAATTACAGAAAGATCCTGAATGCTTCTTGAAAAGCTGTTTGAAAAAAAATCCCATATTAATGTATTTTTATTTCACAGTTACAATAACTGTAGTGACTTGTATGTTTTTAAAGAAATTGTTGGTACTCTGGTAATTTTAGCTTTAACTTTTTTTTGTTAAAACAAGTCCAAACCAGTAAACTGCTACATAGCTTTGTTTATGACAGTATATTTGAGCTACACTATTTCTGACATCTTCAAGCAAATAAAACATTTGTTGGCGTTTCACAGCTGAGCCGTGGTGAGTCAGCTAAACCTGCTAAGTAGCAATTAGTGAGTGTTAAATACCGGTTTAGCGATCATCGGTTTCCACTGCGCGGAGATTAGCGCTGACAGCTAGCAGTACAGATGACTGATGACACTGTGTCAAGACAAAGAGCAGCATAATGACATCAGCTACAGAGAAACATGTCTTTATAAGCTTAAAAGATACTTTTCTTAACTGAATATATAACACTGTGTGAGAGAGTGCGGTGAATGAAAGTTGCATATAAGAAAAGTTGTAGGTCTAAGTATAGAGCCCTGCACTTGATATAAGGAGAAAAAAATACATTTTGTGGCCACAAGTTAAGAATTTGTTCTCAGGACTTATTAGTGCAACATGGCTACGACTGAACTAAAAAAAGGTGCAGCCGTTTGCCGCCAAATAGCTAAACAGTTGGAAAATAAACCTTGACATTATACACTTTATTATTTTTTGCCTTTGATGATAAATAAACAGCAACGAATTGAGGAAGATACAATACAAGACAAAACAAAATAAAACTGTCAACAGGAAGTTAGTGTCCCAACTCACCCCCTTTACCTCCATAACTCTCAGGTATACTCACCTCAACCCATGTGACAAACTGGAAATGACAAAATTTCAAAATAAAAGACATTAGACGTTTCTTATATCTACATGAAGTCGTAGGAAAAATATATGCATTATATACAAACCATGAAGCATTTTTCTCACAATGATGGGAAAAAGTGCGAGGTAAAATGCACAAGATGCTTAAGTTTTGTCAGTGGCTGAATATTGAAACTAAATAATAATAACCAATAATATCATAGCATATACTTTTTATGAGCCAATCAAATTCAACAGAGAAGCTCAAGTGCCAACCTACATTATTTACATAGAAATAATTATAATTAAAATACAATAAAACCTAATTTATATTGTTGTTAGAACTGGGAGTTAATAGTATACTTTAACATTTTGAATTTATTATTCATTATTTATTATTTATTCAAAACAGTGAAGCATGGTATTATATTTGTATAGGGTCAAAGTTAATTTTGCATGCTTAAAATTTTAATATGTGCTAGTGGCTGAGCATTAAAACGGAATAATATTATTATTAATAATATCGCAGCATTGTTTTTATGATCCAGTCTAATCCAAAATAGAAACTCAAGTGCCAGCCTACATTATTTAACTATATATATAATGAATTAAATATAATTAAAATATAATAAAGTGATAATAAAAACAGCTCAAACTTTATTTATAGTGTTGTGAGAATTGTAATATTTAGAATTTATTATTAATTGCTATGCATTATTTATTCAAAACAGAAGCCATGGAGCATGGGATCATATTTGTTTTAATTGCATGTTCATAATTTCGTGTGACCTTTTACAGTTTTTGGTCATAAAAATATGGATGATTTTAGAAGGAAAAAAATATAATAATGCCACCATATTATAATGTAATAATGAAAATAATATAAGTTGTGCCAGTGACTAAATACAATGTATTTCAAATGAATAATATTAACCAAAAATATCATAGCATATAGTTTTTATGATCCAGCCAAAGCTGATGGAGAGACTCAAGTCTCAGCCTACACTGCATTCAGACTGATTATTATATTTTAATCAGAAAATCGCAACGTGATGCAAGTTAAATGCCATGTCATGTTGATTATTAGTCCACATACAGTAGGGAGTACACTAACATCCTTTTATTAAAAACCATGAGCGTCTCTGTTATAATTGCTAGACTCTCCTGATTTAAACTGAATTCTATAAAGGAATAATATATTTTCACCTGCCCTAAAAAAATCATTATTGCCGGCTCATAATAAATGTCCCCGATTGAACATCTCTGGTAATTTCTGTCCAGGTTGGAGTCATAGGTTGTCCTTGTGCCATATGTTTAAAATGGAGTAATTTGGGGGTAAATTGTAAGTTGGCAGGACTCATCATCTGTAAAAGCATGGCTCCTCTGGGACGTGTGTGATGTTCGTGTGCCTCCTGGATTCCTACAAAGCAGAGCGTGGCCCCTTAAACCCAGCCTGAGACTCCAGCAAATTGTCTAAGCCAAGCTGCCAATTAACCTGCTGTCCCTCACCGCTGGAGAGGCGCTGCTGGGTTAATTGCTTCATGCTGAAACATCGGGACGTGAGCGCAGCACCCGAGTCAGGGGACTCCAGTTAGAGACGAACCACAGATACAGGACTTGTGTTTGTGTGTCTTAATTGTAACAAAACATGCTTGCATAAAGGTAATAAATGACAAACTTGGACATACTGAGACTGATAGTGAATGTACTACATCATTTATTTGAGCTGTTTTTGTCTACAAGATTATGGGACTAAAACATGTCCTGTCAGAAAATAAATTATGTTTTTGTGACATTTATGATTTAGGAGCTGTGTGAATTTGCTCTTTTTGACTATATAAATATTTAAAAATAAATAATTAAATTAAATTAAAATATAAGGAAAAATAATAAAAAGAGTTTAAACTTGTATAATACACTAAAAACAAGTTTAAAATGTATGTGTTATGAAAAATTACAGTTATTTGAACATTTATAATTGAAAATTAATTATTATATACTACTTTTTCAAAACAGAAACCACAGAGCATGATATTAATTTCATTGTAGGCTGAAAAATTATAATAATAATTCTGAATTCTTAAAATTAACCATATAGAGTTTTGGTCATTAAAATATGGATGATTATAGAGGGGGAAAAATATAATAATGCCAATATAATATAATTAAAATATAAGAAAAAAAAAAGTTTCAACTTAATGTATAGTGTAGTGAAAAATTTGAGTTAATAGTATATTTTAATATTTAGAATTTAAAAATAATTATTATATATTACTTTTTCAAAACAGAAACCACAGAGCATGGTATTATATTCAGTGTAAGGTCAAAAATTATAATAATAATTTATAACAATAATAATAAATAATTAAAAATATAGATGATTATAAATGGTAAAAATAATAATGCCAATATAATATAATATAATATAATATAATATAAGAGTTTCAACAATCTATGCTGTGAGAAACTGGAGTCAATAATATATTTTAACATTTTAAATGTATTATTTATTATTATTTATTATTTATTTAAAACAAAAAAACAGAGCATTGCAATGTAATGTAATATAATATAATATAATTGCAACATTATGTTCATCAGATGTGCGTACAGGGTGAAAACTGTCAAATACGGTGAAAGTGTTTTTTTTTACAAAATACAAAAATGTGTTCAATCCCAGATTTGTTGACAAGATCATGGCACTTACGTTAAATGTTTCAAAGCTGTGCGTCTTTATCTTTAAGCTCTTTATCTTGAGACATGCTTACTCTGATCAGACGCTATCTTCTCACTATCAGTTTTTTGAGACTGATCTTATAGCTAATTCATGATGTGAGAAAGTGATATTTAGGGAAAGGAGGTGTTGTAATTACACTCCAGCCACATTAGCTAAACTCCTTCTCCCTCTCGCTCCTCTCGCATTGTTACACTTTGATGTGACGACTGGAAAGAAGATCTGCCTTTACAGATGCACACTTTGACTGCGCTTACAATTACAGAAACTTTATAAAGTTTGCTTTATAAAGACTGCTGGTAATAATAATAATAACAATAATAAATTATATATATATATATATATATATATATATATAAATCATATATACATACATACATACATATATATATATATATATATATATGAAAGTTTATGAAAGTTTTAGTAGTGTATAGCAGATCATGCTGCAAATGCAACTTTATATAAATATCACTGTCACAATTGTGATCTTTTTTCTTGTAATTGCAACTTTGTAACTCAATTTTATTTCTTGTAATTACGACTTTATATCTCACAATATGACTATTTCTTGCTATTGCAACTTTGTTACTCATAACTGTGACTTAATATCTCATAATTGCAACTTTATATGTCATAGTTACAAATTTATTTCTTGTAACTGAGGCTTTATATCTCACAATATGACTATTTCTTGCAATTGCAACTTTGTCTCACAATTGCAACTTTATTTCTTGAAATTGCAACCTTTTATCTCATAATGGATTTTTTACGATTTTACGATTATATCTCACAATGTAACTTTATTTCTCACAACTATCATTTAATTTCTTAATTGCGACTGTATTTCTTACAGTTGCAGCTTTTTCTCGTAATCATGACTTAATCTCAAAATAATGTTTCCATTTCTCTTAAAGGGATAGTTCACCTAAAAATGAAAATTTGATGTTTATCTGCTTACCCCCAGGGCATCCAAGATGTAGGTGACTTTGTTTCTTCAGTAGAACACAAAGGAAGATTTTTAACTCAAACCGTTGCAGTCTGTCAGTCATATAATGGCAGTCAATGGGACCCACGGCTTTGAGAGTCAAAAAAACATACACAGACAAAACCAAATTAAACACTGCGGCTCGTGACGATACATTGAGGTCTAAAGACACGAAACGATCGGTCTGTGCAAGAAACTGAACAGTATTTAAATAGTTTTTTACCTCTGATCCGCCGCCCGGTCCAACTCTCCTGAGCGCGTTCACAACAGCCGGCGCATGACGCGTCTTCTTCTTCTTCTTGCTTTACGGCATTACCGCCACCTATCTCTCAAATGGACAATTGACACTCGACCTACAATCTCTATTAGGAGTGTCAATGGTCCATTTGAGAGATAGGTGGCGGTAATGCACTTATATACGGCAATCCGCCGTAAAGCAAGAAGAAGAAGAAGACGCGTCACGCACCAGCTGTTGTGAACATGCTCAGGACAGTTGGACTGTGTGGTGGATCTGAGGTAAAAAACTATTTAAATACTGTTCAGTTTCTTGCACAGACCGATCGTTTCGTGTCTTTAGACCTCAATGTATCGTCACGAGCCGCAGGGTTTAATTTGGTTTTGTCTGTGTATGTTTTTTTTCTCAAAGCCGTGAGTCCCATTGATTGACATTATATGACTGACAGACTGCAACGGTTTGAGTTAAAAATCTTTGTTTGTGTTCTACTGAAGAAACAAAGTCACCTACATCTTGGATGCCCTGGGGGTAAGCAGATAAACATCAAATTTTCATTTTTGGGTGAACTATCCCTTTAACAATGCGGCTATATCTTAACAACGTTCTATAATTATAATGACTTAATATCTCACAATGCAAATGTATAATGAGCAATGTGACTATTTCTCATAAATGTAATTTTGTTTCTCATAAATGCGACTATATCTCATTGTAACTACTTCTCGCAATTGCGGCTTTGTTGTTCTTAATTATGACTCTAATATCTCACAGTGTAACTAAAACAAATAAACTATCAATGCTGTTATTATTAATTACTGTGCTGTTATTTCTTATGTTAAACTATACTCTCACAATAAACTTCAACAATGTAATTAAATAAACATTCGGTCAAAGTAGTGAAAGGCAGAATTTTGAATCATGTGACCAAAATACAACCACCCATAATAAGTTTTCTGAGTGTATTCAGGAGACTCATCTGGACAAATCTAGTTTAGATGAGGGGATCTGGGATTGCTGTAGTTCTCTGTAGTGAAGCACAGACTGATGAAGGCCTTGCCTGTAACGTGAACACCAAACTGACCTGATGTCTAGCCGATAAATAAGTAAAGATGGGATCTCTCAGGTTGCCTGTCAGACTGTTTGAGGAGAGGCTCCTCCGCATGTGCCAATCTAACAAGACTAACGAATAATAACCATAGCATGCTATATACTAAACTGCATACACTACATGTAAGTAACACAACAACAAATATAGTTGAGTTTCATTTGCTATATCAATAATGTATTTGTAATTTAAATATATATCCAGCCCAGCATTTAAATTAAGTGCGAATAATAGTTAAATTATGTAAAACGGTGTGTGACTGGGAGAGTGAGAGTATGTGTGTGCATCACTGTCAGTAACTTGACTTAACGTCTACAACAAGTCTAACCCAAGGTTACGGTATGGAGATACAATTTCCATTCGAACACAGAGAACCAGACAGGGTGCAAAGTATCATGCATTGCAACACTCCATCTGTTTTAATAACGGTTTCATCCAATGCACGTCCATTATGTTCAAAAGTTAATCCACAACCCATATGCTGCAAACTAAAATCACACAGATTTCATTTAAAAAGTACACATTAAAATATAACAAAAGTACAAAGCAATTTGGAAATGCAAGTTTACATTTTAAGATGCATTAATACACTTTAAAATCAATTGACTGTTATAATGCATGTTCCCGGTCTTATTGTGCACTGATGCAGGGGCGGACTGGGACAAAATTTCAGGCCGGGAAATCTCACACTCATCCAGGCCATCCCATACACCCACAAAAAAATGTTAAACCACAGAAAACAATATTTTTTGTATGGTCATCATCATCACATAAAAAAGTTTAAATCCCTAGGCTGGGACCACGCAAAATAATTAAAGGTTATCTCTTGAACTTCCATTTTCCTTTTTAGTCTCTTCATTTTTTCTGACATCTCTCTGTCTCTAATGTGTATTTTTACTTTTTCACTAAATTCCTTGTACCTGTCACTTTTTAATCAACACATTTCCACCTTGTAATTTGTTTGTACATAGTACACACTTATTTTAGAAAAATTTAAGTAGCTATTGGGATCATGTGTTATTGTTTTATCTTTCCTAAATGTCAGAATTAGTACAACAATAATAGCTACATCTTGAATGAGGAAAAATCTTAAAACTGAACATGTTTTTCATTATCATTGGTCATGTTTTGTCCAAAGGAAAATTAACCATGGTATTATTAACCATGCACCTTCTACAGAGGCACCATCGAGAGCATTCTGACTAGCTGCATCACTGTGTGGTACAGCGCCTGCAACGCGTCCTGCCACAAGACCCTTCAACGGATAGTGAGAGCAGCTGAGAAGATTGTTGGTGTCTCTCTCCCCTCCCTCCAGGACATC
>JAFVLL020004164.1:0-23210 GCA_021397915.2 Tor tambroides | reverse complement strand
CACTCCTTGTGAAGCTCTCCCAAGTGTCTGAATCGGCTTTGCTTTTGACAGTATTCTCAAGCTTGCGGTCATCCCTGTTGCTTGTGCACCTCTTCCTACCCAAATTCTTCCTTCCAGACAAATTTGCATTTAATATGCTTTGATACAGCACTCTGTGAACAGCCACCCCTTTCAGTAATGACCTCCTGTGACTTATCCTCTTTGTGGAGGGTGTCAGAGATTGTCTTCTGGATCATTGCCAAGTCAGCAGTCTTCCTCATTATTGTGGTTTCAAAGAACAAGAGATACCCGGAATTTATACTGTAGAGATGGTCATTTAATGAAACTCAAATGTAAATATTCTAATATTTTGAGATACTGGATTTTTGACTTTCATTAGCTGTAAGCTCTAATCATCAAAATTAAAACAAAAAACTTTTGAAATATTTTACTTCACATGTAATTAATCTAGAATATGAAAGTTTAACTTTTTTAAATAAGGTACAAAAAATAATGAACTTTTTCACGATATTCTAATTTTTTGAGATGCACCTGTAGATCCAGCAGTATATTTAAACGTTGACATGGGGTACTTTTTATCCCTGTTTGCACCAAACCCTTCTGGTGGGTTTGCTGCCAAAAAGCTCTTTTTTAGTTTCATCTGACCATAGAAGCTAGTGCCATTTGTTGTTCCAGTCCTGTCTGACAACTGAATATGCTGGAGTTTGTTTTTGGATGAGCGAGGAATTTTTTTCTTGAAACCCATTTGAACAACATATGGTGTTGTAGGGCCTGTTTGATATATATTTTTTAGGCTTTCTGACCCCAGGACTCAACTAATCTCTGCAATTCTCCAGCTGTGATCCTTAGAGAGTCTTTGGCCACTCAAACTCTCCTCCTCACCGTGCTTTAGGAATTTATAGACACACGTCCTCTTCCAGGCAGATTTGTAACATCTTTAGTTGATTGGAGCCTCTTAATTATTGCCCTGATGGTGGAAATGGGGATTTTCAATGCTTTAGCTCTTTTCTTACAGCCATTTTCTATTTTGTAAAGCTCAACAATCTTGTTCTGTACATCAAAACTATTCTTTGGTTTTACTCCTTGTGATGGATGATTAAGGGAATTTGGATTTTGTGTTCCTCATATTTCTAATCCTGTTGATCAGGAAGTCATGGCTGGACAATTTCATGTTCATAATCACCCTGGTGTGCTAAAAAAAAATTAAATATGAATATGAATATACTTCAGAGATATTTTACTCATAGGAATGTCCAGGGGTGCCAATAATGGTAGCTAACATGCATTGGAGAAAAACATTTATTTCATAATGTGAGGTTCCCCCCACTTTAAATTGTTTTACTTCAATGAACTTTTAGAATTTTGTGAATTTTTTGAATGAAAGATCAAAAAGATAAATGATGCAGATTTATTTTCACAGCCACCTTTGCTCTTATTTACCAAGGGTGCCAATATTAGTGAGCAGCACTATATTTTTATATATACATACATATATATATATATATATATATATATAGATAGATGGATAGATAGAATGGAAAATAGATTGTCCTGTATGTTAGCTTGCTTATTGTGCCCAAGAGCATAATTTATTTAAGCTCACATGTCTTACTAACTAGAAACCAGGGCTTGAAAGCGAAAAAAGAAAAAAAAAATACAATCGGTTCACTCCGAGCAGAATCGATATTTTAAAGTTTCTGTTCCTGCGTTCCTCTGTATTAATATCGAAACCGATATATTAATATATTCCGAAACCGGTTTGGCTAGAAAAAATACTGGTTAATACCGATTCAGAGCCCTGCTAGAAACTATGCTTCCAACCACAGGTCGAGAGCTGTAGTTACCACCATGTAAGTTTGCAACGCTGTTTGTGAATGTTCATTTGAACTGTTGTGGAATTACAGTTAAAACCCATGGACCAGGTATGATGAACAAAGACAAGGAGTCAGAGATGCGATTAATTAAAGAAAATTTACTGAAGACAATAGTTTGCAGTTTCATCCGCAGAAGACAGCTTCAACACTCACGATGGAGTTTGTAGGTTGCTCTGCTTTACAATACAAAAATCACCACAATTATACCCTGACAGAGGTTGCTAATTGCGTCAATGCATAAGTCAGCAAAATTCTGATTGGTTCCAAGACCTAGATAAACTTAGACAATTTCTACATATGGACGCAAGCTTGAAGCATATCCTCTGATAACTATTTTGATGAGTTTTGATGAGTTAATTTTGATAAGTGATGAGAGGTCAGACGCAATACGTCTCTCCAAAGACGTAAATCTGATACGCTGGACATTGGCAGTTGAACGTTTGTCCTGGGACTGTCTGAGCTTCTCCCTGTACAGACAGATACTAACACAAATGCGCAGAGGAACACTTATCTTACTTCAAGGTTGCCTCAGCCCTAAACCTTATCGGGCATGGTCGCACACACACAATGAGAGCAGATTCTTAGAGGGTAAAAAGGCAGACTAAAGCCATATTCAACTTATTCTCTAACATGCATAAATGTAACTTTGATTAATAATTATTCAAGAAATATTATAATATTATTATGAAGGCCATTGTAGATCTGTGATCCACTCCTTCAGAACTATGGTTTTGGGAAACACTGAATCGTTGAACTATGTTGGTAATGGCAGAATTTGCGACCATAGTTGATTATACAGTGTATAATATATATATATATATATATATATATATATATATATATATATATATATATATATTATAATGAGCTCGTTGATTTGATGTAAATTGAACGTCAAACGTATTGGCCTACATTTACATTAAACCATTTTTAGTGTGAGATTAACTGTTTTCACCCAATTACCACCAGAAGAAATTGCTGTCCGAACTGATTTTAACATGATGTTACAGCATCGTCATCAGTGACTAACAATGGCCATGTCTCTTTTCAAATAGGAGTCTAATATGAGTAGGCTTTCTGTAGAAGTAATATTTTATGTACCATATTACAATAGACAAATAATATTGTCTATGTATTTTAACCGGACCGCAATATGCAGTCATGTCTAACAACTTGACAGAAATGTTTTCTGAATTTAGGATATATAAATATGAAGTTATTTTTGAGATTGCAGATTTCTTTGGAAACTGATTAGACTTAGAATGTTTTAGATTTATTAAACTTTATGAAACTATAGTGAATGTTATGCATAGTTAATCTATTGACTACTTACACAGATTTTAAACTAGTCAATCTAATATCAATCTCCACTGATATAAATGGCTAACATTTTATAAATTGCTGTTCGCACCCAGGGCATCAGAAAGTCGTGAAGGCTGGCATGAAAAAAAAAGAAAAAAAGAAAAAAATAGATTTCTTATCCTGTGGTTCCTCTCGTGGACAACATAAGTACAATTTGTTGTAGTCTGTCGGCCATTTTGAGTTGGTAAAATCTTTTTTAGGTCTCCTCTTAAACTAACTGACTGATTTACACACAATTTTGCATTAATCATCTATAGACAAAAATGACAAAGTTATCTAAAGAATTTTAATTAATCAAACTGTTAAGCGTTAAGAAGATACAAGCCAATTCATTTTGTAGCCATGGCTTTATACACTTATTAATCTGTGTCTTCTATACTGTTTAATGAATCCAAAATCTTTTGTTAACTTTTGTAATCAGGGTCTCTAGATAATACATACAAAATTTGGCATTAATTGGACAAATGGTCAAGAACGAGTTTATAAGCGAGTAATAATTTTATGCGTGGCAAAAAGTCCAAGATATACATTTTGTTGTTTTTGAATCAGAGGGGAAAAAATGAATTTTGATTGTAATTACAATTGAATTAATTATTTATTAATTGAATTTAATTCAAGGGGTTGAACAAAAATATAACATAAAAAGCTTAGGAATTAAAACCATTTTTATACACAGTCCACCCATTTTCAGGGTCTCAAATGTAATTGCACAAATAAATGAAGAGTTTGGTTCCAAAACGCGATAAACGCCATTTTTAAAAAAAAAAATTTTTTATGAGTTTCCACCAAAACCTGTATTGTATCTGGTTGGTATTGAAAAATCAATTTTTAATTTTACGCAAAATTAGATATCTGCCATGTTATTCTATCATGGTTTCTCCCTTTCTTTCCAAACAGTGCACCATTCCACGCATTGTAGACAGTACCGGTAATGGCGGCGCTTTGAATACACCCGGAATCCTAGTTTTCCTCATCTACTTTGTACTTCATGATCAACAAACAAACAAAATTAGGGCTGCACGATAAATCGCATGTGATTGTCATGCGCATCTTATCAGTAAAGCCTGTTCTGTAATCAGCAGTAAATCTCCTTCACATGCTTTCAGATGGAGCGGCATTTAATACACTGAGCCGTAGATCGCTGACAAGTTTTTAACATTTTGTTGAGAATCCTTTGCAGGAAACGACTGCCTTAAATCTGGAACTCATGGACATCACCAGAGACTGGGTTTCCTCCTTTGTGATGCTTTGCCAGGCCTTTACTGCAGCTGACTTCAGTTGTTGTTTGTCTGTGGGTCTTTTTGCCTTTAGTTTTGTCTTCAGCAAGTGAAATGCATGCTCAATCAGGTTGAGATCAGGAGCATGCACCAGTGCATTCTTCTTTATTTTGAAGCTTGACAATTGTCTGTTTCACTTGCATGGAGAACTCCTTTGACTGCATGATGTGGGTTCACATCAACAACTTCCAAATGCAAATGGCACACTTAGAATCATCTCCAGACCTTTTACCTGCTTAATTGATGTAGAGATAACGAAGGAATAGCCTACATCTGTCCATGAAATGGCTTTTGAGTCAACTGTCCAATTACTTATCGTCCATTGAAAAAGGGGGGAGGTACATATTAAAGAGCTGTAATTCCTTAACCTTTCCTCCAACTGTGATGAGAATACCCTCAAATTACAGCTCAGAGTGTAATTTGAGCACTTTAAGCTCATATTCATTTTATAATTGTACATTGAATATGTTTTGGTCAACAGGCAAAATAATAAAAGCTGTGCCTGTGTCTAAATACAGTGGGGGAAAAAAAAATTTGATCCCCTGCTGATTTTGTACATTTGCCCACTGACAAAGAAATGATCAGTCTATAATTTTAATGGTAGGTTTATTTTAACAGTGAGAGACAGAATAACAACAAAAAAATCCAGAAAAGCGCATTTCAAAAAAGTTATAAATTGATTTGTATTTTAATGAGACAAATAAGTATTTGACCCCTTCGCAAAACATGACTTAGTACTTGGTGGCAAAACCCTTGTTGGCAATCACAGAGGTCAAATGTTTCTTGTAGTTGGCCACCAGGTTTGCACACATCTCAGGAGAGATTTTGTCCCACTCCTCTTTGCAGATCCTCTCCAAGTCATTAAGGTTTCGAGGCTGACGTTTGGCAAATCAAACCTTCTGCCCCCTCCACAGATTTTCTATGGGATTAAGGTCGGGAGACTGGCTAGGCCACTCCAGGACCTTAATGTGCTTCTTCTTGAGCCAGTCCTTTGTTGCCTTGGCTGTGTGTTTTGGGTTATTGTCATGCTGGAATACCCATCAATGACCCATTTTCAATGCCCTGGCTGGATTCAATGCCCTGGCCCTGACGGTACATGGCCCCATCCATCGTCCCTTTGATGTCAAATCAAGTCAAATCACCTTTATTTATATAGCGCTTTTAACAATACAGATTGTGTCAAAGCACTTAACAGTATCAAATTGGAGGATAGAGTGCCAGTAATGTATAATGATAAGATTAAACACTCAATTTTCAGTTAAAGGCATTTCATTATTGAATTCAGAGATGTCATTGTCTAGCTCAGTTTAGTTTAAATAGTATCTGTGCAATCAAATCAACGATAATCACTAGAAATTAAGTGTTAAGTGTTCCTGTTAAGTGTTAACTGATGTGGTGCAGTTGTCCTGTCCCCTTAGCAGAAAAACACCCCCAAAGCATAATGTTTCCACCTCCATGTTTGACGGTGGGGATGGTGTTCTTGGGGTCATAGGCAGCATTCCTCCTCCTCCAAACACGGCGAGTTGAGTTGATGCCAAAGAGCTCGATTTTGGTCTCATCTGACCACAACACTTCTCCCAGTTCTCCTCTGAATCACAGGCAAACTTCAGACGGGCCTGTACATGTGCTTTCTTGAGCAGGGAGACCTTGCAGGCGCTGCAGGATTTCAGTCCTTCATGGCATAGTGTGTTACCAATTGTTGTCTTGGTGACTATGGTCCCAGCTGCCTTGAGATCATTGACAAGATCCTCCCATGTAGTTCTGGGCTGATTCCTCACTGTTCTCATGATCATTGAAACTCCACAAGGTGAGATTTTGCATGGAGCCCCAGTCCGAGGGAGATTGACAGTTATTTTATGTTTCTTCCATTTGCGAACAATTGCACCAACTGTTGTCACCTTCTCACCAAGCTGCTTGGCGATGGTCTTGTAGCCCATTCCAGCCTTCTGTAGGTCTACAATCTTGTCCCTGACATCCTTGGACAACTTTTTGGTCTTGGCCATGGTGGAGAGTTTGGAATCTGATTGATTGATTGCTTCTGTGGACAGGTTGTCTTTTATACAGGTAACAAGCTGAGATTAGGAGCACTCCCTTTAAGAGAGTGCAGGGGATCAAATAATCCCCCCCCACTGTATATATGGATCTAACTGTACATTAAACCTGGTAACCTATATATTTCTGAAGATCTCTAACAGTCATTGTCTTTTTTTTTGCTGTTCTTTTAATTTTCAGTATGGTGCAGATAGAAGAGCCGATCAGATCGGTGTCATTCTCTACATCCCACTGTCAGACTCACATCAGGCAGAACAAAACTGAAGCAGTCATGAAGACACGCACTCTGGAGATTGGAGACCCGCAGAGAGTCAAAAACCAGCACAAAACCAGCATGAATAACAAGTATGAGAGATCATTTGAGGGAACCAAACTCCAAGAGAATGAAACCCTTCTGAACAGGATCTACACACAGCTCTACATCACTGAGGGAGAGAGAGAAGGAGTGAATGAAGATCATGAGGTTTTACAGATGGAGAAAACAGCCAGAACAAAACACTCACAAGACACTCCGATCTACTGCAATGACATCTTTAAAGCCTCACCTGAACCAGAATGTGAGGAGAAAGACCAAATCAAGACTGTTCTTACTAAAGGCATAGCTGGAATCGGAAAAACTGTCTCTGTGCAGAAGTTCATTCTGGACTGGGCTGAGGGAAAAGCCAATCAGGATGTAAATTTCATGTTTGTGCTTCCATTTCGAGAGTTGAACTTGATCCAAGATCATCAGTATAGTCTTCACAAACTTTTGCTGGACTTTCATCCTGAACTTCAAGATCTGGACTCAAAGATTTATGAGGAGTGTAAAGTTGTGTTCATCTTTGATGGTCTGGATGAAAGCAGAATCACACTGATGTTTTCAGATGATCAGAAAGTTTGTGATGTGACTGAGACTTCATCAGTGGGTGTGTTGATGTCAAACCTCATGAAAGGAGAGCTGCTTCCCTCTGCTCTCATCTGGATCACCTCCAGACCAGCAGCAGCCAATCAGATCCCCTCCAAATACATCAACCGTCTGACAGAAATTCAGGGATTCAATGAGCCTCAGAAGGAGGAATATTTCAGGAAGAGAATCAGTGACCAGCATCAAGCCAGCAGAATCATCTCACACATCAGAAGAGCAAGAAGCCTCCACATCATGTGCCACATACCCGTCTTCTGCTGGATCTCAGCCACTGTGCTTCAAAATCTCATGAAAGAAGATCTGAGTGCAGAAATCCCTCAAACTCTGACTGAAATGTACATCCACTTCCTGTTGATTAAGATCAAAATGAGGAATCTGAAGTATAAAAAGAAAGAACCAGAGAAACATCTGCAGTCCAACAGAGAAATGATTGTGAAACTTGCTGAAGTGGCTTTCAAACAGCTGATGCAGGGCAATGTTATGTTCTATGAGGAGGACCTGAGAGAGAGCGGCATAGATGTCCCTGACACCCTGACATGTGCACTGAAATCTTCAAGCAGGAATCAGTGATCCATCAGAGGAAAGTCTGCAGCTTCATTCATTTGAGTGTTCAGGAGTTTCTCGCTGCTTTCTATGCATTTTACCATTATGTAATGATACATATTGATACATTGCAGTTTTGTGATGTGATACATAATCTGCATAGAGATGCAGTAGATAAAGCCCTTGAGAGTGAGAATGGACAGCTGGATCTGTTCCTGCGGTTCCTGCTGGGCGTCTCACTGGAGTCCAATCAGAGACTCTTACAGGATCTACTGACACACACAGAGAACAGCTCAGAGAGCATCAGGAGAACCACACAGTACATTAAAGAGAAGATCAAAGATGGACATGAACTCTCCACTGAAAGATCCATCAATCTGTTCCTCTGTCTGCTGGAAGTGAAAGATCAGACTCTGTCCAGAGAGATTCAGGAGTTTGTGAAATCAGACAAACACTCAGAGAAGAAACTCTCTCCTGCTCACTGCTCAACAATTGCCTACATGCTTCAGATGTCAGAGGAGGTGCTGGATGAGCTGGACCTCAAGAAATACAACACATCAGATGAGGGTAGAAGAAGACTGATACCAGCTGTGATCAACTGCAGGAAAGCTCTGTAAGTGTTTAATCATGTCTTGAAATGAGGTGGAAATACAGTTTCTGTTGTATTGTTTGAAATATCTTGTGTAATTTGCTTATTTTTTATAATGAATTTTACAGGCATTAAGCCGAAAAATTTAATTCTCATCTGTTTTTCTCTCTTCAGTCTTGCTGGCTGTTATCTCATTGCTCAGGATTGTGAAATTGTGTCTTCAGCTCTTCAATCCTCAAACTGTGTCCTGAGAGAGCTGGATTTGAGTAACAATGACCTACAGGATTCAGGAGTGAAGCTGCTCTCTGATGGAATAAAGAGTCCAAACTGTCAACTGGAGATACTGAGGTCCGAGTTCAGTCTGTTTAATAATGATTATTTAAAAGATTAAAATGACCTACTTTCAATCATTTTGTGTGTCTGTAGATTATCTGGCTGTATGGTGACAGAGGAAGGCTGTGGTTATGTGTCTTCAGCTCTGAGTTCAAACCCCTCACATCTGAGAGAGCTGGATCTGAGCTACAATTACCCAGGACAATCAGGAGTCCAGCTGCTCAAACACAAACTGAAGGATCTAAACTGCGCACTGCAGATACTCAAGTATGTGGGGCGATTTTATCTAATTTATGTGTCTTTATGTGTAATGGGCTGACCTAAGAGTGATGGTTGTTTAAATAACTTTGTTCTGTGATATCACATTTTGAAGGTGTAAAAGTAGACCATTGTTATTTTAAAGGAATACTCCAGTCAAAAACATAAATTCTCTCACAATTTACTCAGCCTCATGCCATCCCAGATAATCCTAACCTAACCCTAACCCAGATCCCTAACCTCTTCTGAAAAATAATACACATCTGCAAATCCATAAAATGCAAATCTGAATAATGCTTCAAAATCCATGCAAAATAAACAGCATGTTGTGAAGCATAATTTAAGCATGTTGTGAAACTGATAAAAATGATAAAAGAAACAATGCAGATGTACACAGAACTATCACTTCTCTCTATAATATTTCTCTCTCACACACCTATTGTTATGCTTCAGAAGACTGACAGTCCACTGGGGTCGTATGGCTTACTGTCATGTACATTTTACAACTGTGTCAACGAGCGCTTATCAGGATCAACTAAATGTTGGATTTTCAAAAGTATGTAAAATATTTCAAGTTTGTGGCATAGAATCTTTAAAATACGTCCGAGAGTTTTACACACCGGTCTGTTATTGTGGCGACATTTCCACGCCCCGAAATGTGACGCTAAATGAAACGAACTGTGATTGGTTGTTTGACATGTCGGTCAAAAAGCCTCATGGGTGGGCCTTGGCCAATGAAAACTGCCATGGATTCCAGACTGACGGCTGAAGGTCTGGCTACGCGAGACTAAGTAATGGCAGACTGCTGCTTCTCACTCAGGGCTGTGTTTATGCTAATAGGGCAGAGATTGTCACAAATAGGCGAGGATTTCTCCCTACGATGGCGTGTATGTAGGGAGAATCTGGAACCACTTGTTCTGAGAGACTGTTTATGATTTATTGGGATTATAAAAAAAAAATGATTGAGTGGATTTTTACCATTATAGGCTGATTGTTTTCACAAACTGAGGCCACACAACTGTGTTCAAACACCTTATAAAAGTGATTTTTGCATAATAGGTTTTAACCCTTTTAAAAGTCAAGCTGTCTTTAATAAATCATTGCATTAATTATTTTATGGGGTATTTTACACTAGCTATTTTCACATGGACACTTTTTGTTATAATCTGTATTAAATCATTCTGATCAATCAATCAATCAGTCTTTTCAATACCATGTTTAAAAAGAACACAAGTTCACCAAAGTGTTTTACAGACCCAAAGTTACGAAACACACACACACACACACACCATAAAGCACATTAAAACACTAAACAAACCCCATGAAGCTAAAAACAGTTAAAAGCACCAGAGAATAGATGAGTCTTTAACAGATTTAAAACACCCAGTGGAGACACAGGATTTAATATAGGGAGGCTACTCCAAAGACACAGTGCTGCCACCGCAAACACATGATCTCCCTTGGTTTTTAATCAAGATTTTGGCACATTTAAAAGGAAACTTTGAGATAATCTATGGGGTCTTGCGGCATAATGATGCTGTAACAAACTAGAAATATATGCAGGGGCAAGCCCATGTAGGCCTTTAAAAACCATTAAAAGGACCTTATATTTCACCCTATATTCAACAGGGAGCCAGTGCAAAGAAGCCAGCACCGGAGAGATACTGGAACATTTCCTGGTGCCAGTCAACATTCTGGCCACTGCATTCAATACCATCTGCAGCCGTGAAAGCAAATTCTTAGACAACCCCAAATATAGAGAATTACAATAATCCAATCTGGAAAAAATAAATGCATGGATCAGTTTCCATATCTTTAAAACACAGGAAGCCTTTCAGTTTGGCAATACCCTTCAATTAAAAAAAGCTATATTTTTTTTCAAAGATTGAATCTGAACATAGTGTTCATATATGATTAATAAATAATTGTGGTCATTAAATAATTATGAACAATAAATGATTATGAACACTAATTTTTTGGGTTGATGTATGTGTTTTTATATTTTTAGAATGCATTTTAAGAATACATTCCCTATCAACCGGTTAAAATTCACAACAATGCTGTGTGCTACGTCAAAGAGGCATGTGCACTGAAATCCAGCCATCACTCAAGAAAACTGAACATAAATGTTTAAAACAGAAATTCAGATTTCTCTATTCGCTATGGTGTTCTTCACAATGGCAAATACTTAAAGACAAAATAGGGTATTTATTTTCAAACTTAAGCATTTTTACATTTTAATCTGAACTACAACATGGTTTAGATATTAAATGAAAATGTTCTGATTATTTTTTTATTGTTGGTGACATTTTACAAAAAGCCTCTCTTTGTTAACATTAGGTAATTTATTAGTTAACATAAACCAATAATGAAAAATACTTCTAAAGCATTTATTAAGCTTAATATTAATTTCTTAATGTTTAATAACACATTAAAATCAAAAGCTGTAACTGTATTATTTAATGGACCTGAGCTGACATGAACTAACAATGGTCAGTTGTATTTTTTTTTTTAAACATTTAAAAAATAAGTTATGTAACAAATGTAGCTATTGTTCATAGTGTCACATCCCATTTGACTGTTTGTTGTGTTTTCTCCCTCTTGTGCCCATATTTGGTTATGTTCCTCTTCCTGTTCTCATTGTGTCATTATTAGTTGATCCTCCTCGTCTGTCCCTAATTAGCACCCCTACTTATAGGGGCTGTTTACACCTGGTCACTTCATGCGTTTTGTCTGATCGGATGGCCAAGTGAAAACGGAAATGTTTTAACAAATCAGATTGTTGTGAAACATCAGACGAAGTGGGATCCATTTGCAGCTTTTTATTAGAGTAGTCAGACGGTACAGGGTAAATAACCAGCAATGGAGGCAGTGTAGACAAGGCAGATTCGTAGTCAAACAAACAGGCAGAATAATTAGGGCAGGCGGCTTACAATCAGAGTCCAGAGAAACAGTCCGAGTCAGGGCAACCAGAGAAGAATCACAGAGTCGAAGATCAAGGCAGAGGTGGTAACCAGAAAACAAACACGGGTAGAAACGCTCAGTAGTGACAGCCAGGTCAAATTAAGACTTCGCAATGAGTGTGTGGAAGTGTGCTGCTTATAAGTGGGTGTGTGAATGAGGTGCAGGTGTGGCAAGGTAATCAGGCCCAGGTCTGAGGGATGATGGGAAACTGAGTCCGAATGGGAGTTAATATTCAGGGGACGGTTCCCTCTGGTGGTGCAGAGGGGGTGGTACGGGAGCTTCGATCATAACACAGATAGATATCCGATCAGCAAAAACGCATGAAATGGCCAGGTGTAAACAGGCCCATAGTCAAGTCTGCTCATTCTGTCTGCATCAAAAGTTCATCAAATTTTGTCATAGTAGTGTAACCAAAAAAAAAAGAAAAAGTATACCCGTCGTGTTTTCCCTGTTTATTTTCCTGTTTTTTTGTCAGTTTTTGGTTTTCTTTATGGATTATTACGCCTCCCAACTCATCTCCATTGCCCATGCTAACCCTGATCTGCTCGACTTCACCAGAGACTTCAGTGTTTTCGCCGCGACCTGCCCATTTGATGATGAGACACTGAAGTCTCTGTTCTGGATCGGGGTGAATCTTCTCAATGCCATAGACCCCTAGACACCACTGGACTGAGTTGGAGGAAGGCCATCATCCGGTGTCTAGAGAGCGTCTACCCCTGATCCAGAACACAGCCAGACCCAGAGCCCAGCCCACCATCACCCCGCTGTGCGGAGCAAAAGCCTGAGCCCACCGATGACGGAGAGCCAAAGCCCGCCGCAACCACGAGCCATCGCCAGAGAGAGCGTCAGAGCTGAGGATTGCCTTGGAACCACAGCCTCAATCGACATCAGACCAGATGCGAGAGCCAGCTACAGTGCTCGCCACGAGGGAGAGCGCCATGGACAGCGAGAGCGCAGAGGGAAGCTCCGCCCACTGCACCATGGCTGAGGGTGAGCCGAGCTCAGTGGACTATAAACGGGATATATATGAAAACATGACCCTCTTCTCCCTACCCACTGGCCTCCCCCCCCCGGGTCCTCACCGCCACACCTCGTTCTTGTTCCGAGTGGGTCTCGAACCCAGGTGTCCGGCATGGGAGGCGGGCGCACTAACAAGGAGGCTAAAGACTGCAGCCACTAGCATCAGTCGGGTTACACTGGTGCTCCCGATGCTGGGAGTGGCCATGTGGTGTGTGTGGGCAGCACACAACGTTCATAAACCCCCTGAACTTTCTGAAATCCCGCCCAGCCTCCCTCTCCCACCTCCTCTATATCAGTCCTCACCATCGCCACCGCTGTCTCCTGGCAGCCCCTCTGCTCACCCTCAGCCCACCATCTGTGCGGTGGGATCGCCGCAGGTCTGCCAGTCTCCATCGGCGTTGTGGCTGGAGGATCCCTTCTTTCCGCCTCCAGCCTCTGAGTCCTCGACTCCGCCTCGACCCTTCGACCCAGCGGCTCCACCATGCCTCCTAGCTCCCTCCTCTCCGCCGTGGCCCGTCAGTCCACCAGCTCCGCCGGGCTCCCTCGTCTCTCCGGCTCCGCCTTGGTCTGTCGTTGACCATCCGCCGCATCGGGACTCCACTCCTCTGGCTACACCTCGTCCCTCCGGCTCTGTCAGGCTCCTCCTTCCCTCCGGCTCCACCGTAGTCCTCTGTCGCTCCGGCTCCACCGCGGCCTTCCTCTGCTCCGCCTTGGCCCTCCAGATCCTCCTCGTCACCCTGGCTCATCGGCTCTCCGTCTCCTCCTCGGGCTCCACCTGCTCCGCCGCTGTCGGTCGGCCCCCTGGAGCCGTCAGCCCTTCATCCACCATGGCTCCTCCCTCCGTCGGCTCCACCGTGGGCCGCCATCATGGCTGTGGCCTGGGTCCTGTCTGGCTCCTCCAAGTCCCTCCTGTCTCCTCCCTCCATCTGATCCACTTTGGCTCCTCCTGTCTCCATCCTGGCTCCTCCCTCCGTCGTCTCCACACTGGACACTGTTCGTCATCCTCCTCTTGGGGGTCCGTCCTCTGCCAGAACCTCCACCTGTACTGTCTGCCTGCCTTCCTGCCAGCCCTTTGCCATCCCCTGTCACCATCCCACATCCACTCCTTTGTCCTCCTCCTAAGTCTCCCTCCGTCCCTCCCTTTGTCTCTGTGATGCGAGGTTGTGCCTTCGGGGCGGGGGACGAACTGTCACACCCCATTGGACTGTTTGTTGTGTTTTCTCCCTCTTGTGCCTATATTTGATTATGTTCCTGTTCCTGTTCTCATTGTGTCATTATTGGTTGTAGAGTACTGCATTTCAGCCCGGGCCCGACGGGACCTGACTTTTTTATGCCTATAGGGCCGGGCTACGGGACAATTTTCATGTCATAGTTCAGACGTGGGCCGGGCCTCGAGCGTGTTTTCGGCTTCTCCTTATTTTTATATTTTAGACATCCATCAGTTAGTGATGAAAAAAATTGCCGCGCTGGTGTAAACAACACGAGACCGTGCTACCGCGACTGTTAAGAGCGGCTCGACGGTGTTTAGTGTCCCGCAGCAGCAGCGTGCCATCAGCATTCAAGTTCTGCGTTCAAATGTACGCAATAGGCTGAAGCTTACCGCAAAGCCCCAGCAAAAGTAATTACCATGAATGTGTCCGGGGGAAATAGTAAGGAGACATTTGAATTATTGACTAATAAACTAGTGTTTTCTGGGTCCGTTTCGCAAGGATGAAGTTGCCGATCCTGACTTGCCGTCTCCTCATTAGATGCTTCTTTAGAGAGAAATGCATCTTAATGGATTATGATTATGAATATTATGAAAGAATTTTTGTTTTCGATTTTTTTTTATTTCGTTAAGTAGTAATTTAAAGCTTTCTATAGATATATTTATCATGTCTGTAAGTTTCGGTTCATTTTTGTGAAGCGCTCCTGTTCAAGACGAGACGGCAGAAAGCGCATCATGTTTGTTTTCTTTATTTTATAAAAGCACAACGTTTTGTTGATATTGTGAGTGCACACAAATAAAAGTAGACCCTTTACAGTTCCGAATGATGTATTACTCTTACCTTTATGAGCAAAAATGATGGCGTATCCACTGAAAAAATGCAAGCGATCGCGCTGGCGTCTCCATGTCCTGAAATTAGCTTCCACTCTCCACACAAACTATTGGATACAGCGCACATTTATCTAGGTTTAACGTTTAAACATTGTTATATGCTTGAACTGTCTTATATCTATAGATTTTATTTTAGGCAAGTCGTGATGATTTGACAAGGCTAAATTGATCAAACATAGACTATGATCAGCTTACTGTATGCCGCTGGCCGCTTGGTCGTTACTTTAAAAAACAAAAAGTTATAATGAACAAAAAATGCTCCAAAAGTTTTTCTAAATTAGACTAAAATCGCATTATTTTTCATATAATTTACATTATTACAATACCTTTCTCCCCAGCCTGACACAAACGGCTCAATTAGTTCCTGGTTTGATGAAGGCCCGCCTTCCGAAAAATGAAATGTGTTGTGATTGGTTAGCTGTCCCAGTGCGTTGTGATTGGCGAACAGCTTAGATGGCGTTTCAGTACTGCCCCGCCCCTTGCCAAAACAGCAAGTTCGTCAATATTGCCATATCAATTTGAGCCGGATTCAGACCCCGAGAATATTAAACAAGAGGATCGCGCAGAACCTGCACGCACGGATATTGCAAGACATATAAAATTGGTAACGTTATTATTATTATTTTTTTTTTTTTTTGGCTAAATCACGTTTTAGATAGTATGTTAACAACAACTTAAAACTAACTGCATTTACTATGTACAGATAAGTGCAACGGTAATATGTATTATGTTTATTGTTCTTTAATTCTAACATTATATCATGAATTGCAGTGAAACTGTTATACAGTTGAATTTATTTATACCATAGTCCCACAGACTTACACTATTTATGGTGGCATATATATGCAAATTAATTCTCTGCCAGCAGGAGGCGCTGTTGGAGTGGGAGAGATCGAGGTTTCCCCGGTAACGCTGTACACAAAGCAGAGCTCCTCTCTTTATCAGATATTACATGCAAGATGAAATGAAAATGACATCCAAAATTTTCTGAAAACAGTCGGTTTCCATCAGAAATACAGTGATATAAAAACACCCACACTGGGTTTCGATTTTGAACTTTGTAGTCCAAATGAGGAGTTTGTTGTAGTTCTTGAAAAGGGATTTTGTAAAAATGAAATATCTCCCTTTGGAGTGGACTTTGAGATTTGTAATTTTGTAGATCTTTTTTATGCCCAAACATACACACTACACAGTACACACTAAAATTCAAAAAGTGAAAAAGCATAATAGGACCCCTTTAAGCAATTATTGCAAGATGAAAATGTGAGACCGTCACAAGGCGCTTGTGTCATACATGATTACTCTGTTTCTACAGGTGTAGATCCTTAGTGTTTCAGTTCTCAATCCAATTGCGTGTTTTTAAACATCCTGTTGTATGGATTAGAAAAGGCTAAAACCACTCCTTGAATCTGAATTAAATTCAGTTGCATTTGGCCAATTTATTGCAATTTATGTGGTTACATATCACCGTCATTTTTAACACTATGTTGTGTTCTATAAGTCCAAACTGTTGTATTTTATTTATTTATTTTTTTCCAGTTTGGACCATGGGGAGCATATCAGGATCACACCGGGGCTGAGAAAATGTAAGTCCTCACAGACACACCTCTGCATATTTAGTTGTATAATTAACCATATGCACTGAGCGCTATTTAGGACTTCTGGATAAAGATAAGCCAGCTCGTAATCTTCTGGTGAAGCACATTTTATATGTGCTATATACAGGTAGAGACTCTCACAGAAACCTCTCCTGCCTCATTCTTATCAGAAACTGAGACACAAAATAATTGCAACGCCATAAATAAAGATAGCGGAATTAACATACAGTTTCATGTTATTAAAGAACATATAATTTTATATGCAGAGTCTGGTAATCCCAGGAAAGTACCCAGACACGTAACTGTACATTTAAATGCTGACAAATAAACACTATCGTAACTGTTTAGGCAGTTAGGCTAATCTCTTAAACGACATCATAATGGTATTCTCGATAATCAGTATCTTACCTTCATAGCCATGAACACATTTTTAAAATCTTATAAATTTTAAAGCCTTTATTATTTCTCAACTCTGTGCAGTAAAATTCACATTATTAAAGGTTCACTTTTCGTTCATGAAGACTAAATGAAGAAATGTGCCAAAAACATGTCTCGGCAAAAAATAAAGACTTTTTAAGATGAAAATTAACTACCGTTATAACCAGGAGATGGCAGCAGAGGATCACTCATTGGCTGCAGCTGCCATCTCAACTCCCTAGTTTTTTTTTTACGTCTTTTGATTTATTATAAAATAAATATTATAACAAATTTAGTACTTTATCACACTGAAGTATAAAGTGTAGCATGTGCAGGAAGTCACAAAGTCACTTGTCATTTAACCCTTAAATGGATACCTCGGGTCTTTTGCGTCCCAGGACATCATTCACTACCCTCTCCCTCCTTCATTTTTTAAAGTTAGACATCAACTTTCTTAGTATTCCTCAATCTATTCATTATAAACAATATAACAAGAAAAAAAAATTAAAAGAATGTCTGTTTTCTGATTAATTTTTTATAAAAAGTGTATGGGGTCGCTTGAGACCCGAGGTGTGTATTAGTGTAATATTTTTTTCTGCCAAAAATATTCAAATATCTGATGACTCAATGCATGCAATTTACCTTTACTCCTCGAGATGGCACTGTTTAATAGACAATAATGACGTGACGTTTTGCTCATAATCACCGCAGGCATAAAACAATATCATAAGCAAAAATTGAACTGGTTTGAATGGCTATACTGCAGAGCAATTACTGTATACCATAAAATACAAATGTAACTGTCATTTGATGGTGGATGTGCTGAATAAGCTGCCAGCGATCAAACTATTGATTTTGAAGTCACTGAAAATGGTAGTTTTGCGAATATGTTTGAGATCGCGAATATGAGGCAGATGCTGAATGTACTGTGGAAGTGCGCTCTGACGATGACGGCGATGGTACAATCATCTGCTCAAATTGAACCCTTCTAAGTTTCAAAAGGTAACGAAATATGCTTTATTTTATTCTTCTGTAATTGTTCTTAAAATATCAAGAGAGTTTTTTGCTATTGCAGCAGTTAGAGATCCATCCGTGCTGGATATATAGGTCCAGGTTGCTAAAGACCCAAATATGTAATAGTGATTGGCGAAACATTCATGCATTTAAGGGTTAAAGAAATAAATAAGGCCAGACAACAGCCTATAATGCTGAATTATTTATATAGTCAAATGCAAATTAAATAAGTTGGTATAACAATTAATAATGCATTCAATATTTTGAAATGTTTAGATTTAATTTAATAACTACATCGTTTGTTTTATCCAACACATACTTGTTGCTGCTGTAGTTTTGTTAGTCTGAATCACTTAATGCACAGCTCTATTTTGGCATCGGCTTGTCAGATAATTCATTCCATTGCCATTGTCAATCATAGCAATGACTCGCGGCGTGATTTAACGGATTCCCTCGTGTAAATTTAACATTCACGTTTGTCATTCCTGAAATGGTATACGTGGACGTTCGGTCCTCTTAGACAAACAAAACTTTTCTCCAAATTGTGAATGGATTATGTAGAGAAACCGAGTAAAGGGCGCTACCCTTATGGCACAGTACAGTTGACCGGAAATGACTGAGCTGGCTTATCTAAAACCAGGAAGTAATCGTGCTTATGGTCAATTGAAGTTCTCATTTCTCTTCTTGCATTCAGATGTGTGTGACCTCACACTGGATTCAAACACAGTCAACAATCATCTCATCATGTCTGAGGAGGACAGAAAGGTGACATGTGTCAATGAGAAACAGCCATATCCTGATCATCCAGACAGATTTGAGCACCGTGAGCAGGTTCTGTGTCGAGAGAGTCTGACCGGACGTTGTTACTGGGAGGCTGAATGGAGTGGAAGGGGAGCTGGTATAGCAGTGTCTTTTAAAGGAATCAGCAGGAAAGGAGGTAGTGACTGTCGGTTTGGGCTCAATAGAAAATCCTGGAATCTTTTCTGTAGTGATAATAATTACTCTGTCTGGCACAATAATAAGTGCACTTCATTCCTGTCTAATAGAGTAGGAGTGTATATGGACTGGTCAGCCGGCACTGTCTCCTTCTACAGTGTCTCGGACACACACACACTCACACTCACACACTT
This sequence comes from Tor tambroides, assembly GCA_021397915.2. NCBI lineage: Eukaryota > Metazoa > Chordata > Actinopteri > Cypriniformes > Cyprinidae > Tor > Tor tambroides. The sequence goes on along the minus strand of JAFVLL020004164.1, from coordinate 3,777 downwards.
ATACACAATCAACACCACATTCACTGAACCCCTCTATGCTGGATTTAAGATTTATCATGATTCCTCAGTGAAATGGTAGCCCGTTTCCACCTTTGAGTAAAAAGGACAATGACAAGAAATTGTGAGAAAGTCATGTAATATATAAAGTTGCAATTCTGAGGTATAACGTCACAATTACTTATTTTATTATTTTTAATATTATTAATATTTTTAAATTATACATAGAGTACACTGTGATATTGACAGTGGCAAGCAAATATAGAGCACTAGGCTTTGAATCTGAAGTTGCAAGACTTTCTGGGCTGTGTTTCACTCCAGTGAGGCTGTACATCAAGCTTTTCCTTCAAATGGCAATAATGGCCAAGCTCCACAGTGAAAATAAAAGATGATGTTGGCTCTGTGACAAATTCCTTATGTTCCTCTAAAGAATTTGTTTGGTGCAGCATTCTATATGTATATAGGTATGTTTGGGCTGTTATAAATGTAAAAAAAAAAAAAAACACAAAAAAACATTTATATATTATAGAGTTGTTTGGGTGGGGATAAATTAAATGAGATCTGCGATGACGTCACAATCGTGTTGCATTTTGGTCTATGGAGTGGCCTTAAGTGTGCATATGAAGCAGACTCGCTCCCTCGGTCAAAATCGAGGGGTCGAGTGTCTGTCCATATGAACTTCCCTCGTTCACTTAACGAAGTGGAACGCACTTCAAAATGGCAGCGGGGATTCCCCCGAGGGGAAGTGCTCAGGGAAGTTCGCGAGTGCGTGTCTAAAAGTGGAGTGGAACGCAGCTTTAGTGTGAATTTTCATGTGGTGATTAAATCCTGGTTTACAGGAGAAACTCTTTCCATATTGAGAGCAGCTGAAAGGCTTTTACCCAGCATGACTTAACATGTGAGTCTCAAGGTATCCTTTACGTGTGAAAGACTTTCCACACTGAGAGCAGATGAAAGGCTTTTCTGAAGTGTGAGATACCAGATGATTCTTAAGGTGTCCTTTCTGTGTAAAACTCTTTCCACACTGAGAGCAGGTAAAAGGCTTTATTCCAGCATGAATTAACATGTGATTCTTAAGGTTTTCGTTACATGTGAAAGTGTTTCCGCACTGAAAACAGCTGAAAGGCTTTTCCTCACTATGAATTCTCACGTGTTTCATAAGGCTTCCTTTATGTTTGAAAGTGTTTCCACACTGAGAGCAGCTGAAAGGCTTTTCTGAAGTGTGAGTTACCAAATGATCCTTAAGTTGTCCTTTCTGTGTAAAACTCTTTCCACACTGAGAGCAGGTAAAAGGCTTTATTCCAGCATGAATTAACATGTGATTCTTAAGGTTTGTTTTACGTGTGAAAGATTTTCCACACTGAGAGCAGGTAAAAGGCTTTTCTGAAGTGTGAGTTATCAAATGATTCTTAAGGTGTCCTTTCTGTGTAAAACTCTTTCCACACTGAGAGCAGATAAAAGGCTTTATTCCAGCATGAATTAACATGTGATTCTTAAGGTTTTCATTACACGTGAAAGTGTTTCCGCACTGAGAGCAGCTGAAAGGCTTTTCCCCACTATGAATTCTCATGTGTTTCATAAGGCTTCCTTTATGTTTGAAAGTGTTTCCACACTGAGAGCAGCTGAAAGGCCTTTTGACGTCTGTTATTTGAATGCTGCAACTCACTGATTTTTCTTCATTGACATCATGATCTTTCTGACACTGATGTTTCTCCACTTCATTCAGATCTTGTCTTTCTTCTTTCACTTTCATCAGGCCTAAAATGAAATCATTAAACAGATGAAAATAAATTTAAACATTTGGAAAATAAAAGGATAAAATATTTGTGTACAGATGAAAACATTGTCAAAACTGTCCCTGTTCACACAGATCCATGAAAATGTCTGGAAACACTGCATTATGTTTCCAGTAGGTGGTGACATCACTTTGTAAAGAATCACTATGCACCTATATACAGTGCTGAGAGCTCAACGCGCTGCAACTTCAGAAAACACATCCAAACAGAAGAAGCACCAGCAAATCAAGAAAACATCTTTATCAGTTTGACAGCACATGTGCTGCAAATGCACATAACACAAACAAATAAAGAATTGAATTTGCAGCGCGTTTCTTTATTTGGTTGCATTGTGACCATTTGTCGTGCGTGTGTTGTCAAATTGATTAAACTGTTTTCTTAATATGCAGGTGTTTTTTTCTATTTGCAGCACGTTTATGTATTTGGTTGTGTTGTGAGCATTTGCAGCACGTGTTGTCAAATTAATGAAGTTGCTTTCTTAATTTGCATGTGTTTTTTTCTATTTGCAGCATGTTTCTTTGTGTTGTCTTTGCAGCACGTGTGTTGTCAAATTAAGTTGTTGTTTTTTTAATTTGCAGGGGTTTTTTTCTATTTGCAGCACGTTCATTTATTTGGTTGTGTTGTGAGGATTTGCAGCATGCTTGTTGTCAAATTGATGAAGTTGTTTTCTTAATTTGCAGGGGTTTTTTTCTATTTGCAGCGTGTTTATTTGGTTGTGTTATGAGCATTTGCAGCGTGTGTGTTGTCAAATTGATTAAGTTGTTGTTTTTTCTATTTGCAGCGTGTTGAGCTCTCTCGGCCACCGTACCTATAGACTCAACACGTAATACACATGCGCATGATGTTACTGTTTTCACAAACAGGGATCCCTTTCACAATGTTGCTGTCTGTATGCAAAACTTAAAAATGTTGAGAAACAAATTTCCATTTTTAGAATATTATTGTCGTGTAAATGTGTCCTTTGATGTATTGTGAAAAGTACTTGTCTAATCTACATTATTTCACAGCTGTCTACAGGGAATCTGCAGGTATCGGCACTTCAAATTGTATACTTTTTAAAGGGGTCATGAGCTGCATTTTTTATTATTTTATTTTTCCTGAGGTGCACCTATAATATTTTTACATGAAAATATGTTTCTTGATGTTAAAATTTATTATGTTTTTACATAGAAATGTCTATTTTCTATACTGATTTTAGCCTCTGCTTTGAATGCTCTGTTTGAAGGGGCGTGTCTGCTGTTTTCAATGGAAATGCCCACTGCTGTGACTGGCTAACATCTTTGCATAGGAAACATTACATACGCAACATTCGCAAATACTTTTACTATGTTTTTACCATTAAGCTGTCGAGATTATCTAATCATGTAAAGTGTTAATTATAGCGCTATATTTAGATCTACTCCCATCACATGAAAGGTTGCAGCAGTGAGCACTGAGCAGATGACAGTCTGTTTGATTTCATCATTACATCTTCTTTCTGCACTCTCACAAAATGCATTCATCATAACTAACAGCAAACATGATGTAAATACTGTAAAAGGTTCATTGTGCTGTGTAAGAGAACCACTGATTATAATGAGCATTTTACCCCCGGTTTCACAGACAAGGCTTAAGCCTAATCCCAGACTAAAATCTAAGTCTGAGTTGTTTCATCTATAAGAAACTTGCTCTGACTTAATATATCAGTGCCTTTATTTTGTCTCAAAATGCACACCAGTAATGTTTTTTTCAAAGGCACGTTTATAAAAATTACTTAAATGTCCTAATTGAACCATGGCCCAAACCTGGCTTAGTCTAAGCCAGGGATCTCCAACCCTGCTCTTGAAGAGCTACCATCCTGCAGACTTCAGCTCCAACCCTGCTGCAACACACCTGTCTGTAATTATCATGTAGCCCTGAACACCTTGATTAGCTGGTTCAGGTGTGTTTGATTGGGGTTGGAGCTGAAATCTTCAGGATGGTAGCTCTCCAGGAGCAGGGTTGG